>ML821493.1:81327-134868 GCA_009831015.1 Picea engelmannii
GCAAATAGTATGGACTTGTGAAGGAACAGAAACTTTCATGTCGCCCAAAACCCTAACGCATTTGTACTCTCGTAGCACTGAATTTCCAAAGAGCCTTCGTTTTATCTCAGTTGGATGGGAACTCTAATCGTTTTGCAGCAATCGATATCGTGAAAGAGTTGTCAATCAGTGACCGGCCCCATCGGTGATAGTGCAAATCGAGTGGAATCAACACTTGGGAAGCTTTCAACATTGTGGATAATCCAATTTCTAGGTTCTTCATTGGCAGCAAAGAGGAGCAATTTGCCGAACTCCATCGGCAACATTCAAACAAACTACTCCGATGACACTCAGCGTAGTTTATAATAACTACTCTGATTTCACTCGGCATAGTGTATAACAAGAAAATCTCTGGTGCCAAACCAGCTACACGGAAAGAAACCTCTACCTAATGGTGTTCGATTTCTTCGTGCCATTAGCGAGGAATATCAAGCATTCACAAAACTTTTATTACAAGGGTTTTGGAATTGGACAGAGCACAAGCTCCAGCAGGCGGAAATCAATCCAATCGCTAATACACATCAATGAATTGGATGACCTGTTTAAAGAACTCTTTGTAAAAATTATTCGTCGCTCTAGTTATTGTTAGGAGTTGTAATTTACCTTAACAAATTAGTTGATAAAACCGTTCGTTGACAGTTACTCCCGTTCAGAAATGGTAAAACTGTTTTGTAACCATTTAAATAACTCTTATGAAGTCAATAATCTGTGCGTTCATTTCCCAAACATTTTCTGGTATTCTTCCTTTATTTCTGTTTACTCTTCCTTTATTTCTCTTTACATGGTATCAGAGCAGTAGGTTGGGAGAAGGCGATTCCTATTGCTGCTCTCTTCCGATTCAAGGTGATTTCTATTGCTGCTCTCTTCCGACTCCTGTTAGCTGTCTGCTTCCGCGTCCCTTTTCCATAGTGAAGAACAGAGAAGAATACCACAGAACACTGTTCCAAGAATACCAGCCAGCCAGTTCCTATTAGCTTACTGCCAGCGAATTTGAAGGAGTGTCACAGAGCTGCCACAGGTTTGGAGAAGAGCTGCTCGCCAGTTTGAAGAAGTGCCATAGTGCTGCCGCCTGTTTGGAGAAGAGCTACTCCCTAGTTGGAAGAGGGTTTTGGCTGAGAATTACAGGTTTGGAATTTTTTTTCTCATTTACATTTTTTATTTACTTTGGATTTTGCTGAAAAGTATTTATAAAATTTGCAGTTTTGAAATCTGAAAATTCACTTGGAGTTATATATATATAAAGGTTTTTGGCTGGTATTTTGGAATTAGAAATATGTCTAGTTCTTGGTCAATTCAAGCACCAATTTTAGTTGGTTCCAATTATGATTTTTTGAGTGAGAAGGTGAAAGCCATTTTACAAGGTCAGGGATGTTGGGATTGTGTTGAAACAGGGTTCATAGAACTTGATGCAAATGTTGTTGCAGCTATGACTGTTGTTCAAAGAAAAACGTTAGAAGAACTTAAGCAAAAAGAAGGAAAAAAGCCAAATCATATATTTTAGTTTCATTAGATGATTCTATATTTCTTAAAATTATTGGTGCCAAGACTCCTAAAGAAGGATGGGATATTTTAAGTTAGCTTATAAGGGTAATGATAAAGTGAAAGCTGTGAGACTTCAAACCCTTAGAACTCAATTTGAAACCCTCAAGATGAGTGAATCAAAAAGTGTTGATTAGTTTATGACTAAAGTGATGGGTATTATTAATCTACTTAGGATTAATGGCGAAAAAGAACTCAGAGACCAAAGAGTTGTTGAAAAAGTTGTTGAAAAAGTTCTTAGAAGTTTACCTAAGAAATTTGAAATGGTAGTTACTTCTCTTCTTGAGTCAAAAGATCTAACTAATTTTTCTATAGAAGAACTGACTAGTTCATTGTTATCTCATGAAGCAAGGATGACCTTGGATTTTGGTACTTTAGAACATGCATTTCAGACTAAAATGGATAGAGGCAGAGGAAGAGGTAGAGGTTTTCATGGACATGGTCGAAGACGTGGTAGAGGACGTTCTCAAACAAGAGATAAACTTGAACAAACAAAAGACAAGTCAGAGAAGTCAAGATCGTCTTGACACGATCGTGGTCAGAGATGGACAAATAAATCAGAAATTCAATGTCGTTATTGTAAAAAGTTGGGTCATCATATATCTGAATGTCGTAAGTTGCAATATAGAAATAAAGCTAATGTCACAGAAAGTGAAACATCTGATACTATATTTCTTTCAAGTCAAGTATCTTAGCAAATTCTTGACAAAGATGTTTGGTTGCTAGATAGTGGATGTAGCAATCATATGACTGGTCACAATGATTTACTTTCTAATCTTGATACATCTCTTATTACTACAATTAGTTTGGGTGATGATCATGCGATCAAAGCCTCAAGAAAAGATGTTGTGTCAGTAACCAAATATCAAACACAATTTGTTGAGTGTAGGGCAATTAATGGCGCATGGTTATGATGTCAATTTCCACAACAACACTTACAATTCTTAATCAAACTAAAAGACTTGTTGCAAAAGTCCCTATGACAAAGAACAGATTGTTTCCCTTAGAAATGAGAAGTGGGAAGATGTATGCATGTAATATTTCTAATGTGACTGAAACTGAGTTATGGCATTATTGTTATGGTCATTTACCAGTCAAAAGTATGAGTTTGTTAAAAAGACAGTCTATGGTGACATGATTGCCTCCTTCGATTAATGAGATTTCTTCTTGTGAAAGTTGCATAATAGGAAAACACCATCGAGATATTTTTCCATCATCCTCTTATAGAGCCAAATAGTGCTTAGAGTTAGTTCACATAGACTTATGTGGACCTATGCAAAATCAGTCGATTGGTGGAAGTTTTTATTTTCTGACATTTATTGATGATTTTAGCAGGAAAGTTTGGGTTTATTTTCTCAAACACAAATCCAAGACTTTCGCTCGATTCAAAAAATTCAAGGTTGTAGAAGAGAAACAAAGTGGCAGATTTGTCAAAGTTTTGAGATCTGTTGGAGGAGGTGAATATGACTCAAGAGAGTTTGTTGATTTTTGTAAACATCATGGTATTAAAAAGAAAACGACTACTAGATATACTCCACAAAAAAATGGAGTGGCAGAAAGAAAGAATCACACCATCATGAACATGGCCAGGAGTTTACTTACAACAAGAAAAATGTCCAAAGATTACTGGGCTAAAGTAGTTGCATGTTCAATTTACATACTTAACAGATCACCAACTTCCAGTGTTCAAGGTAAAGTACCTGAAGAAAAATGGAGTGGATCTAAGGTAAATGTTTATCATTTCAAAAAATTTGGTTGTGTTGCTTTTGCTCATGTTCCTAAAGAGATAAGAAAGAAGCTTGATGACATAAGTGAGAAGTACATTTTTATTGACTATAGTGAACAGTCGAAAGCATACAAATTATACAATCATGTTACTAACAAATTTCTAGTAAGTAAAAATGTTAAATTTATGGAAGATAGATCATGGGATGAAATGAAAAACAATACTTCTTGCAATCCTTCTCTTGAGTTAGATGAACATCAAGCACCTACAAAGTTAGATGAACATGAAGAATCAATAACACGTCTTTCAAGATTGCAAGTTCAAAATGAAAGTAGTTATTTGTCTCATAATGATTCTTCATCTCATAGTGATTCAAATTCTGATCATAATCATCAAAGAATGAGAAGTTTGTGTGATATATATGACCAAGATGATAATGTAGTACAATTTGCATTTTTCTCATCTCAACCTAGTTGTTTTGATGAAGCTGGAAAGAAAAAAGAATGGGTACATGAAATAAATAATGAAATAGAATCTATTGAAAGAAACAATACATGGGATTTAGTTGATCTACCTGCAGATAAAAATGTCATAAGTGTCAAATGGGTTTATAAAACTAAACTGAATGAAAAAGGTGATATTGAGAAACACAAAGCAAGGTTAGTTTCCAGAGGTTTTTCACAACAACCTGGCATTGATTATGGTGAAACTTTTGCACCTGCAACAAGATTAGATACTGTTTGATTTGTTTTGGCCATCGCAACACAAAATAAGTGGCCTATTTATCAAATGGATGTCAAGTCCGCCTTTTTGAATGGAGTTTTAAATGAAGAAGTGTATGTTCATCAACCACCTGGATTTGAAGTTAAAACACAAGAGCTTAAAGAAATCCTTGTACGGTTTGAAGAAATCTCTGCGAGCTTGGTATAGTAGGATTGATTATTATTTACTCAAAGATGGTTTCAGTAGGAGCGAAAATGAGCCTACTTTGTATATCAAGGTAAATCAACAAGGTAATATTCTCATCCTATGTCTTTATGTTGACGACATGATCTACACAGGAAACATGACGTTAGATTCATTTAGATCAACCATGAAAAATGAGTTTGAAATGACAGATCTTGGATTAATGAAGTATTTATTAGGCATTGAAGTAGACCAATCTGATCATGGTATATTTATTAGTCAACAAAAATATGTTGTTGATGTTTTGAAAAAAATTAAGATGGAAAAGTGTAAGCCTGCTGACACTCCTATTGCTCTTGGCACTAAATTAAGCAAGGAAGATGTGGGATCAGTAATAAGTTCCACATTGTATAAACAACTTGTTGGTAGTCTTATGTATCTTACTACTACAAGACCTGTAACAAGTTACATTTCCAGGTTTATGGAATCTCCTAAGGATTCTCATTGGAAAGTTGGTAAGAGGATCTTAAGATACATTGCAGGTACAACCATTTATGGTTTTTGGTACACAACTTCAACAGACAATATACTTACAGGTTATACCGACAGTGATTATGCAGGAAGTATTGACGACAGAAAAAGCACTTCGGGCTATGTTTTTTTTTTTGGAAAGAATTTAATTTCATGGGCATCTAAGAAGCGGCCCATAGTTTCTATCTCTTCTGCAGAAGAGGAATATGTAGCGGCAACAAAAACATCATGTCATGCAGTTTGTCTTAAAAGGCTCTTGATGGATTTTGGATATACGACAAAAGAACCTATTTTGATTTTTTGTGACAATAACTCTGTCATTTCCTTGTCGAAGAATAATGTGTTTCATCAAAAAATAAAACACATTGATACTCGATTTCACTTCATTCGTGAACTCGTAAAAAATGGTGACATTTTTCTCAAATTTTATGGTTCTAAAGCTCAGCTAGATGATATCTTCACTAAACCTTTGGGAAGAGATGTTTTTCAATTTCAACGTGAAAGTTTAGGCATTATTAATAATGAAATCCTCTAGATTAAGAGGGAGTGTTAGGAGTTGTAATTTACCTTAACAAATTAGTTGATAAAACCGTTCGTTGATAGTTACTCCCGTTCAGAAATGGTAAAATTGTTTTGTAACCATTTAAACAACTCTTATGAAGTCAATAATATGTGTGTTCATTTCCCAAACATTTTCTGGTATTCTTCCTTTATTTCTATTTACTCTTCCTTTATTTTTGTTTACAGTTATCTTGGAGTTTCATTGCTTCTCAAGGAATAGGAAGTCTTCGGGCAATTTGTGCTCTTATTTTCATGACGTGATCTTGTGCCCATCAAAATATAGCTCTTTGGGTGAAATGTTTTACGCCCAACTAGATGTGAATGCAATGAGTTTTAATTTTTGTAACCAAGACACTTTCCATGATCCTCACCGACATGACTAGCCAATGTGCATACGTCACACCCAGCAAAATTCATGATGTTAGTCCTAGTCCATGCGTTATTATTGATGAAATAATAAATGCACCCTCTCATCCATAGGAGCACAGAGTATTTTAATCCTCCCTCCAGCTTCAATCTTGAGCTATGCTTTGGAATTTACTAAAGTGATTATATTGGATAAAATCTCTCTTGCCACATTCATACATTCAAAGTTTACAACCCAGAACTTTCCTTTTGAGGTGATTTGTGTAAGGATAGCCTTGGTAGCCTCCGTTACCATTAATACAAGTAAAACCTTGCTTTAGGGAAGTTTGAAAATATGATTAGGGTCGGGATTAATCGACCTCTAATTACTCCTCCTAGGCTCGTTGGAAATGAGAAGTAACATACTTATGTTAAGGTGGGGAATGTTTTCTATAAACGCTAGTCCATGGAACCCCTATATCCACTGTCTATCACCAACCAACAAGGAAATATCCTCCAGGATCTTTACCCTTTGACACCGCTCTCCAAACCAATACTTCAATACTTCCATGAATATGGTGAAGAAAAAATACGTAGAATGACCTCTCAGATAATCCTCACATTGGATATCACACTTGAGCATAATGAGAATGTGGCTAGTATGAATTTAAGAATTAATGTAAGATGAAGAGCTGCGAGGGGAGATCTTAGAAACCAATAATGCAAAGAAGGATAGACGAGGAAGAAGATGTCATAAAACAAAAAGCAAGTGAGGTTGATAATGTTAAAATTGAAGAAAATGCATCTGAAAATAGATGATTGATTATCATCCATGGGGGACCAACCAAATTTGATATTAGGTATGGATATGTGAGTATTTCAAGTAGAGGTGGCTCTGGGAGAAACCCTATTTTTTGCTCAAGTTCAATTCCAGGAACATTTTCAAGCAAAGGGAGGAGTTGGGCACTTGTTCTCTACAAGGATATAAGCATGCAGTAAGGGAAGAAAGTTTTTTGGCAAATCATAAAGAAGAATTGTCACCTAAAACTAGGACTCAAATCTTCCAAACAAAACCGACATAATCACTCGAGTAATTTCCAAAGATAGGCCCCAATTTGCTCTTGGAGAATTTCATAGCGTATCCTCTCATTTCCACTTGATAAAGTTTATTCAAACTCCTCCTATGTGCATCAGAGGAGTTCTCATTAACTCCTCCGATGCAAATAGGAGGAGCTCATTCAAACTCCTCCTTTGTGCATCTAAGGAGTTCCCATCAATTCCTCCAATGTGCAAATAGGAGGAGTTCCCATCAAGTCCTCATGCTTAACTCCTCTGAAACCTAAAATAATGTCTTTCTTAACTTGGTCGTAACATTTGACTTGGGTGTCCATTTTGCACGTTTGGAAAGGTATTTCCAAGATATAAAAATTTCTAGTCATAGGATTTAAGAAATTACTAATCTATTTTCTTAATTTTTCAATATGAATATTTGGTACCTTGTTGGCAGGGCCTCATGTTGGATGTGTGTTATATTTTTTACATGACTAGAAGTAATGTCTACGTTGTGTTGGGCGCACAGGGAGGTAAGAGGGGGGCTGCAGGGGGCAGAACCCCCCTGCACCAAGTTCAGGGGAAATGCCCCTCAAAAAAGAAATCATTGGTTTTCGTGTCCATTTTTGGGTGATGCTCGATTTTCATGTCCATTTTTTTGCGGTTTTTCGGCTCATGGTTTTTCGTTGATGGTTTTCTATTTCTGGTTAAGGAATTAGGGTTGTTGACTAATCTAGGTCATTGGATTAGGGTTTTGGATGCTACTGGCTCCTATATGTATATTGTATTGTAAAAAATGTATGAGGTGAATGAATATAGAATATGTTGGTTTTCCTGGTTTGGGTTTCTAAGGGAAAAATATGTGTGTAATGTGTGTATTTTCCATTGTATGTTATTTTATTGAAAATATGTTTTTAGTAAATTATTGTACAAGGTTAAAATCTACATTTGGTATCAAAGCAATTATTGGCTTCAGGGAGACACCTTTGTGGTCAAGGGTTTGACTCAGGACTGTGATAAGACTTGTTACAGTGGGAGATTTTTGGTATTGATTCTTCAAGTGAAAAGAAATAGTGAGCAGTTCGAAAATAGAGATCGAGAAATTTAATGGGAAATTATTTTAGTTGTGGAAGCTCAATATGGAAGATCTATTGGTATATAGAGATCAGTGGATCATGATGGATCCAGGTATTGCACCTACAGGAATGTCAGCAAATGACTGGAAAAAGTTGGATGGGAAGGCAAAGAGCACAACCCGATTGTGTCGCTCAAATTCAGTAATATTGAATGTGTAAGGGGAAGCTATAGCCAAGGAGTTATGGAATAAGTTAGGGAACTTGTATTAGTCCAAGTCAATGGTAAATAAACTATTCCTGCGGGAGAATATTTATAACTCGAGGATGAGAGATGGAGACTCGATAACAAAACATATAAACACATTTAATATTGTGGTACATCAATTATTATCTGTTGAGATTAAAATTTCATATGAAGATAAGTGTATTAGTTTACTTTTCTCTTTACCAGACTCGTGGGATAGTTTGGTTGTATCCATAGGTAGTAATACAACTACCTTGAGTTTCGATGATGTGGTCTCATCCTCATTATCAGAGGAGATGAGATGGAAGAACATGGAAAGATAGAGCACATATGCATTCTTTGCAAGAGGACTCTCCCAGGAAATGAATAGATCTAAGTCCTCAAGTGGCAGATCCAAGTCTAAGGGTAGATCTAAATCTCCCATAAAGTTTGTAAAGGTATGTTGGAGATGTGGAAAAGAAGGGAACTTCAAGAAGTAATGTAGATCCAAAAGCGTTGAGAAAGTGAAGGGATCTGAAGGTGCTCCCTCTACGGAAGAAAATACCTCCAAGGAAGAAGGAGGAGATGTGTACTTCGCTTCTTCAAGAACACATATAGATCATGAGGCATGGTTGGTTGAATCGGGTGCATACTTTCATATGACTCTCCACAGGGAGTGGTTCTGTAAATATGAAAGGTATGATGGAGGTAATGTTTTCCTATGTGATAACTCGACAACCAAAATAATAGGATGAGGAAAAGTCAATTTGAGGATCATAGATGGAATGATTACAACACTATCTATTGTTATGAACATCCCTATATTGGCCAAACATTTTATTTTTGTAAGCAAAATGGATGATGTAGGGGAAAAACAATATTTGAGAAAGAAACCAGCAGGATGGTTCGAGGAGCAATGGTGTTGTTGAAGGGAGTTCGGATTGGAACTCTCTATAAGTTGAAAGGAAGAACTATTAGTAATGGGTGTAATAGTTCCATTGTTCAGGATATTGGAGTAGAAGAATAAAAAACTCCTATAGTCTCCAGAGAAAAGGTTATGTTGTGGCATCAAAGACTAGGGCATATCAGAGAGAAGAATCTTCGACTACTACACGATAAAGGTATGGTTGAAGGTATGTCTAAATTCTCTTTGGATTTTGATTATGTGAACATTGTGTATATGGGAAGAAGAATCGAGTAAGATTCCCCTATGGTGCAACGAGGATAGAATTAATTTTATATCTAGTGCACAATGATGTGTTTGGACCTGTATCAGTTCCATCATTGGGAAAATATGTGTACTATGTCTCTTTTATAGATGAATTCTTAAGGAATACTTGGATATATTTCCTCATGAAGAAATCTAAGCCTTTGACAGGTTGAACGAGTTTAAGTATCTTGTTGAGAATCAATCAGAGAAAAGAATTAAAGTGTTGAGGATGGATAATGGTGGAGAGTTTTACGAGAATGAATTTGAAGAATTATGTAAGAAGTGTGGTATAGAAAGGCAGACGACTACTCCATATACACCTTAACAGAATAGAGTTTCAAAAAACATGAACATGACGTTGATGGAAAAATTGAGGTGCATGCTTAGTGGTGTCAGGTTAGGGAAAGAATTATGGGCAGAGGTAGTGGGTACTGCATGTTACCCGGTCAACAGATCACCATCATCATCACTGGATGGCATGACTCCACAAGAATTATGGATTGGTAAGAAACCTTCACTCACACATCTCAAGGTATTTGGTTGTGAGGCCTATGTTCATGTTCCAAAGGAAAATGGGAGTAAGCTAGACAAGAAGGTTGAAAAGTGTATCTTTATTGGGTATAAAGATGGTCTCAAAGGTTATAAGCTTTGGAAACCAGAAACTAAGAAGGTTTTGTATAGTTGAGATGTGTTATTTATAGAAATGAAGGATGTTTTCAAACAGGAAGTCCTACCAAGTAAGGAAAAACTAGAGAAAATAGAGTTTGAGCAAAGGAATGATGAATCAGACTCTATAGAAGAACAATAATCAAAAGAATATGATCCTCATACTCCATTATTGAGGAGATCGGTGTGGGAAAAAAGGATACCAGAAAGGTATACTCCATCTGATTTTCATTCAAATTTTTCTTTTTCTATTACTGATGATTATCCTAGAACTGTTAGGGAGGCAGTGGATTCAAAGGATGGAAAAGTATGGAAAAAGGCCATGGTTGAAGAATTGACAGCCTTTGATAAAAATGAGACTTGGGATCTAGTAGATTTTTTGATTGGAAGAAATCCCATTGGAAACAAATGGGTATTTAAAAATAAGTTGAATGCAGAAGACAAAGTGGAGAAATACAAAGCTCGGTTAGTAGAAAAGGGTTATTCCCAGGTTGAGATAATTGATTTTGGTGATAATTTTTTTGTTTTTTCCAAGTTAACTTCTATTATATTTATGTTATTTGTTGTTGTTGTGTTTGATTTTGAAGTAAAACATATGGATGTGAATACAACATTCCTACATGGCGATCTGGAAGAAGAAATATATATGAAGCATCCATAAGGCTTTGTTGTGAAGGGAAAGAAGGAGATGGTATGCAAGCTGGAAAAGTCCCTGTATGGTTTAAAACAATCATCAAGGACGTGGTATCAAAAATTGGATACTTATATGCTGGGACTTGGCTTCACAAGAAGCGAAGAGGATCATTGTGTGTATTTCAAATTAATTGGTGATCATTTGATTTATTTTGTCTTGTATGTGGATGACATGTTGCTAATAGAAAACAACAATGAGATTATATAGGATGTGAAAACTCAGTTGTCCTCTAAATTTGACATGAAGGATCTTGGTGCTGCAAATTTCATTTTGGGCATGGAAATTAAAAGAGATTGGAAAAAGAGGAAACTCTGGTTAAATCAAAGAAAACATGTCAAGACAGTATTGCAAAGGTTTAATATTCATAAATGTAAGCTGGTCAAGGTACCTATTCCCGTAGGTGTAAATTTATCTACAGATCTATGTCCCAAAACACATGAAGAGTAGGAGGACATGTCTTGTGTTCCATATGTGAGTGTGGTTAGAATTTTTATGTATGTAATGGTATGTACTAGACTAGACATTGCACATGCAGTGGGAGTTTTGAGAAGGTATATGTCAAAACCAAGGAAGGAGCATTGGACATCAGTAAAGAGGGTTTTCAAGTATTTGCATGGCACTATTAGTTATGGATTGAAATACCAAGGAAGACGAGGATTGTACATAGTTTTGGGCATACATGGATATTTGGATGCATATTGGGATGAAGATATGGATTGTAGAAGATCTACAAGTGGGTATGTATTTAACCTGTTTGGAGGAGCAATCAGTTGGATGAGAAAAATACAGTTTGTAGTGGTACTTTCAACTATAGAAGTTCAATACATGACAACCACTCATGCAAGAAAGGAAGCAATATGGTTACGAAGATTATGTTCAGGTAATGGGTTGGTACAAAAATCTATAAGGATAGATTGTGATAGTCAGAGTGCAATTTTTTTGGCAAAGAAGCCTGCTTATCATTCAAAGACAAAGCACATTGATGTTCAATATTACTTTGTGAGAGACATGGTTGAAGAAAATAAGGTGTTATTCATGAAGGTGGAAACTTTGAAGAATTTTGCAGATTCATTAACAAAATCAGTGAGCACTGAGAATTTCTCTTCGTGTATACGATTTATGGGCATTGTTGCCTTGGATTGTTGAATATGTAACCTTGTAACCCCATATATGCAAATAAAACAACAAATGGGAGAATGTTGGATACGTGTTATATTCTTTGCACGACTAGATCTAGTGTCTACGTTGCACCAAGTGTGCAGGGAGGTAAGAGGGGCAGTTGCAGGGGGGCAGATCCCCACTGCACAGGGTTTTAAGGGCAGTTCCCTCGGAAAAAAAAATTCCTCTATTTTCATGTCCATTTATGGGCGAGTTTCGACACATGGTTTTTTTCCAATGGATTTTTATTTCCAATTAAGGAATTAGGGTTGTTGAGTAATCCAAGTCATTGGATTAGGGTTTTGGATGTTGTTGTTCCCATATGTATATTTTATTTTAAATAGTGTATGAGGTGAATGGATATAGAATATGTTGGTTTTCTCATTTTGGGTTTCTATGGGAAAAATCTCTGTGTAATGTGTGTATTTTTCATTGTATATTTTCTTTTCTTTTATTGAAAATTTGTTTGCAGTAAATTATTGTACAAGGTTAAAATATACACCTCAATCATGAGAAGATGAACCAGGAAACGAATGCAGGGAACTTTACTTGATATATCAATTATTTAATGCCTCGGTTATGTGTGTTCTAATGATTAGTATTAATAGTTTATTTGGGGTGTTTATCATCTATTTTATGTTTTATGGTATCAGGTGCCCATGTTGAGGGGAGATCATACTCAACATCCTTGTGATGCAATCTACAACCAAGGATGACATAACATCCATAACAATAGGAGTCATAGTGATAGAGGAGCAACAAGGGAAATCTAACACAAATAGTTGAAGAAGGGATATGATCCACATGATGACCATATTTAAAATTTAGATAACGAATATGTTCCCATGTTTAGACCAACTCCCATGATGTTCTATGATGTCCCCCTAGTGCTAGATGAAAATTTTGAATTGTAACCGTTGAGTTCCCCCCTCATCATTACGAAGGGGATAAAGACAAAATTTGGGAAATGAAAGGTTACTATGGTAGGTAGAATTATAAGGGTCACATTGATCTATGATAAATACCAAAATTGTATCCAAGAGAATCGTTTTGGATCTTCAAACATTGTACACTTCTAAACTATTTTGGGAATACAATGTCAACTAAAATTGGGGAGATTTCCTTGGAGTTTTCATGTACTATTTCCAAAACTGTTAATATGGAGAAGCCATCAAGGCCAACTTTTGATATAGATAAGAACTTGCATGTGTGGTTGTTTTTTCTACGAACTATTTCAAGAAGGATGTATGATGTTCACATGGTCTGTAAGGACATGTTTTTTTATGGAATATTCTGAAATGAGCTATGTTACTCTCACTATTTGTTACTCTTTCTTATATTATATTTCCTTAAGCACATGAGTTGTTTATGTATTCACATATATGTTTTATACTTTTCTAGTTATGTTTATGCATGCAAGTGTCTCTAAATATGCACCTTCATAACATCTATTTGATTGGGGTTTTCAGTAGGGATTAGTTTCATTATGGTTTGTGTAGTTACGATAATTTTCTAGTGGATAGGCTAGGATAGTTTTAGAGTAGATTAGACCCACACTTAGATAGTCTTCATCTACATATTTTGTTTGCATAACCATCCATCATTCGTATTCATCGATGGACTAGGATACAACTGGTAAAACCAAATTGTGAATGGAGCTCAAGCTAGAATCAAAATGGGTTCCCTATTCCAAACTGTGAGAGGTATAATTGGGGCTTCTTACCAAGGAGAATCCATTACTATTGTCGGGAAAATTTAGGCTCATCAACACATAGCTTCTTTAATTTCCTCTCCTATCCCTTTCATGGTGTTTATAGTCTCATCCACTATGAGAAAGAAACCTACAATATTTTCATCTTCACTCATTCATAGGATTTCAAATTAAAATCTGTGAGCTTGAAGTTTGGCCAACTCTAATTTCTCACATTTCTAACCTCTATGGAGAGGATTGTCTCAAAGAGACGAGGATTTTTTAAAAGCTCCACATCAAAATAATGAAATGAGTTGTCTACCTCACAACAATCATATTCCTTTCCACAACTTTAAATACATAGCCCCGGCACTCGTTTCATACATTTGAGCTTTTGGTTGTCTCGGATGATGGATGGAGTGTCCACTCAAAATATTTTATTTTCTTATAAAAAAATGGATGTTTCAAAAATTTTGCATACAGTGTTTATCTAAAAATTTATGCTACATCCTTCATAATTGTTTACTGGTTTGTCCCATATTTCCTTTGTGGATTACAACTGCATCACTTTAACAAATTATGTTTCTTCAAGTCCTCCTTGGATAAAATTCACAACTTTTTCATTACTATAGAAATATTTCTTACCAACTTCATCAGTTGGAAAAGTAGTTTGGATTTTATAACCATATACCACACTCTATCAGACTTCCATACAAAGAGACATGAAGTAGGTCATCAGTCTTATTTTCCAAAATGAAAAATTTGTTTCATTGAACAAGGGAGGCATCGTTGAAAAAGAATCATGATTGGCCATACTTTTTGTGTGATATTCCTTCCAACTGTTACATTGTAACTAAAGGAACCCGTGCTCTGATACCAATTGTTGAAACTCACAACAATACTGAGAGGGGGGTGAACATTATTTCATTAACCTTCTATGTTTTTCTTTCCTTTCAACCAATTATGTTATTTAGAGATGCGCACTCAATGACAAATACAAGAAGAAATAAAAAAATAGCAATCTAAGTTATTTAGAAGTGCACACTTAATGACATATACAAGAATAAATCAAAATGGCACAAGAAACACGGTACACAAATACTTTTACATGGAAACCCAATGCGAGAAAAAAACACAAAACATCTTCTTTATGTTCTTCTGCAAGCACCAACTTACAAGTTATAATTATTCATCTCAACAGGAACCCACCTGTCACATATAACAAGGAAACTAATTATCTTTAGGCACCAACCTATCATGGATAATGAGGACACCAATCCTCTCAGGCACCAACCTATTACAAAAATGAGGACACCAATCCTTAGTGAGATTCGACTTACCCTAGCACCATGTTGCCACCCTAAACTCAAAAAAATATGTTACATCACTAAATATTTCAACACATCTCGACAAATTTACATTTATGTTCCTATGAACTATTAAAATATCATATTCCACCTTACCTCACACACACTTATCCACAATCAGAGAACATCCATACTTATTCTTATTTTCCTGAGTTTACCTTCATGTATGTGGACACATAACAATTACAATGTGGACAACTTTGACTATATCAAAATCATGTTAGTTACACTTTTGTCTAAATAAAGTATGACAATTATATTGTGGACAAACTTTGACCATATCAAAATCCTGTCAGTTACATTTTTTTCTAAATAAAGTATGTTGACACATGACTGTTACATCGTGGACAAACTTTGACTAAATCAAATGGACCAAGTTTTCCTATGACTGTGCTCCAGATTATCCTAGCATCTCTTGAAGAATGATGAAATAATTTCATTCTGGTCTACAAAGAAACCACTGTACAAATAGAACGAGAGAGAAAGACTCAAGTCACAAGTCTTTATCCTGCCACATTTATCATGTAGTGTGTTTACTAAATCACCCCATTAGACTGTAAGTTCCCCTATTGACTTGTTCTATTGCATTCTACTTCAGAATTCATCTCGTCACACTCCACTTCACCATTTGTCACACTGGATCAAGGTCTTCTACAGGTTTTCATCTACGAAATCTTCTAGAAACTTTATGGAAGTTCACTCTGTCACTTGCTTAAAACATTGTCGCGTTGTGGCATAAACAAGAGATGAGTCATTCCATGATCGCAGACAAGGGAATTTTTTGCATTCCACTTTACTTTTAAACTACGTCATAGGTTATCCTCCTATTCTACGCACACTCCTGGAAGACTCAATCACTTATGTGATTTCTTTTGTGTCATTGATCCCTTCATCCTTCAATCCTTCTACACATTTCTGTTTTTAGCCTTTCACAATTTGTTTTTGGAGTTTCATTTCATGTGGATCTGCAATAGTATAGTATAAATAATCCTTCCATTCACTTCCTCTACCTGTGCTCCATGTTGAAATCAATGACAAGATATAATAAACACATCCATCATCTCAACTCGGTATGAGCATACTTCATTTCCCACTTCACCACAACGACCTGTCCAACGCACCTCATCAAAGAGTTGGGAAGATTCCCCAAGCCACCTCCATGGTTGCATCCAAATATGCCTAAGCCCACCACATGACTCTTCCAAGTAGGTTGTCCAAATCTCTCCACACATTCACCCCATCAAGATGTACCAATTGTTATATGAATTCTTCAAATTTGCACCACTTGAGTCACCCTCAAGTCTGTTGGTTCTCACCATGGAAACAGATTTCACTTGAACCACCAACTCATCCGACTTCCCTTCAAATAAATCACTACAACACTTAGGACATGCAAGATCTTGAAACTAACCATATGTTTCCAATGACATCCTTTGTTGCAACCATGTTCTAAGTATGTAGTCTTGGACCTCAGCTAGCCCAAGCAATTGACTCTCCACATGAATTCCTCTCAATCATCATCCGCAACTCCACAAAACTACAATAACTTCATTGTGATATAAGGATGAGTTTATATTTCCACTTCATGAATCCTCCTTATTCCCAAACTCCATATGCAACCGTTCGAACTCATCTCCAATGTCTTTCCATCTCCACACCTTGATTGATCCCACTTCAAGGAACCATGCACCCACCGCCCGAATTTCAATTCATATCGTTTCTAATTGATTGTTGTAACTTTGAAAAGAGTCACCTCATCCAAAGGTTTTGGTCAATCCACTCATCCAAAAACCCAACTTAACTCAATTGTTGTTCTCAGAGATGCACAACATGGAGGCATCATCATGGAAACATGCCTAACCAATTACCTACTGCAAAGTTGTTGTAGGTTTCCTGAGGTGGTCCAAGATAACCAAGTGCTTTGCCTTGCTGCAACCTGGAACTACTCCCCCTTCCCTATCACTTTTGCAATCACCCTCTACGTTTCTCTTCTGTGATCACTTCTACAGTTAGATCTACGAAAATTCATGCAACAGATCCTATGTTCATGTTCCTTGCTCAAGTGCTCGGTTCTCCAAGATAAATATACACCTAGTCTCTCAAGGTGTGCACAATAGGTTCGTTACTAAATTCCTTCACACATCAAACCAACTAGTTCCATACCCAAACTACCTATACAATCAAGTCTGTGACAAGTTATGTGATGAACTCTGCAATGAGTTTTGTGATCACCCACCCTGTCCAAGTTCTTTGTTTCACCACAAAATATTCTTTTGGTCTATATAAGGTGTGTGCCCAGACCAACATTCCACCACACTATCAGCCAAATCGTTGTCATGTAGTGTCCCTAATATAAATCCCTTTGTAATTGTACATATCAGTTGGTGAGCCATTCGTACCAATTGTAAATCTAAATGTACATATAGGTTGGTTAGTTGTTGGCATTAACTATTGGTTTTGCATGCACCTGAGTAGTGTGCGAGGTTTTTATTAAAGAAAGGGTGAGCACATTTCATAGTGTTGTGCACACTTGGGTAAGTGCGTGTGGTTTCACGTCAAAGGAAGGGTGTGCATTGTTGGATTACTGAGAGGGGGGGTGAATCAGTAATAGAGAAATCTAATCATTTTTAACCATATAATCCAAGTGTTATATCAATGTAGCATTATCATCCAATAACTGCAGAGTAAATAAGCAATAAACAAATGAACAATCATACACATACATAGTACACCAATGTTTTATGTCAAAACCCAAAGCGAGAGAAAACCACAGAATGATTTTTATTATATGTATTGAAGAATTACATTCATTGGAAGCACCAAATTCATTTTTTTTCTAGATGCAACTGTAAGGAGGCTCCAACCCCCCAGTGTCTCAGGATACAACCCGAGGGAAGCCACAACTCCCCAATTCTCTGGCTACAACCAGAAGGAGGCTACAAGCCCCTATGTTCTCCAGCTACAACAGGAAGGTGGCTACAACCACCTGTCCTTGCCCCGTCCAATTGCCCTGACGTAGAAGTAGAATGATGGAACCATTTCCACAATATCACTGTGAGATATACCATTGTACAACTATATCAACCTGTACCATTGACCTGCAACCAACCTGTACAACTTCCCTGTAATCAATATGTACCTAAACTGAACATGTATCAACAAAATACAATAGGTACACGACCTATAGTGTTGCAGCATGCGTATATGCATGCCCTATCTATTGTGCATCCCACATATGTACGCGACTAAATTGTTATGCAACTTGCGTATGCCTTCTAAAAACTAGGGTTTTCTTTCTTCTGAAAACTTTTGACCCTATGTAACTTCTTTCACATCGATCTGTAACCCATCACTACATCCAGACTGTATATCTACCTTGTTCATGCATCCTCATACATATATGTATCTATTCATGTGCCAAAAGTGTGTGTAATCATGAATAAGTATAATAACCCTCACATGATCTGGACTTTAAACCCTTTCTGATATTCAACCTCTCAATATATCAACCAATACAAGCTCTCAACCATATATCACAGAAACCTTTAGCCATATGCCAAGAAATACAAGATGTGCCTCAACAAGAATTATCAATGATAAATATACCATCACTATATTTCTATAGATCTAACTTATATAGAATATCCCATGCAACCACTAGTCTTTCTAGGGAGAATCCTCAAATCTACATAACTATTTCTCATGCATACATCAAAATCCAACTATTCATAGAAATAAGACATACCTTTTGAACCAATGGATAGATATGATGTATTTGAGCACTGTAGACCTTCCTAGGAGCTTGATCTCAGAATCTAGAACCTTTGTATCTTCATCTTCTCAAGTTTCCATATATTTTCAACATGTACGCACCCTAATACACTGCCAACCCGTGTACGTCTCAGTGTGTACACACCCTAATACATTGCCAGCCCACGTACGCCTCAGAAAATAGGGTTTTTTTTTTATTCGTTGTATTTCCAAGAATTTCGTCGTCAACCCTTCGTACTACCTCAGACTTTAACAACTTCATATGTTTCAATGAGTACTTGCAATAAGCCTAACACAAAAAAATATATTCAATATGTTCAAGTGTAATCAAATGAGAGATCTTTGCCTCTTATTTATAATTTCATGTAGCATTACATTTTCCTTATTTTAGGGAGTTCTCCATTTACTATATTATTTAAATAATTTATTTTGCAAACACTTTGACTTTTAGGGGCTTCTATATGACTCATGAGGGTCCTCCAACTTCACATGGCCATAAATCTCTAACCGTGAGTAGTTATGTGACATTCTACATACCACTAGAAATGGCATGACAAGAACTATCCATCTAGGATAGTTTCACTGAAAAAAACACTGACCTTAATCTCATTATTCAATAATTAAGCATGGGTTCTCTAACCATACTTCTAGGATAACTCAATCCACAAAGTGTCTTCCCATGAGGGATTTCACCATAAGGGGACCACTTTGGAGTTCATCCATTTGTAATTATTATCAACCATGACAAGACAATAATGATTCATATTTACATCAGACAAATGTGGGTCCATTGACTTTTTTCAAGGGTTGACAATAATGACAACCAACATTAATCAACAATCTCCCCCTTTGGCATTAATGGCAACACTCTGATGCAATACTAAAATCATGGCATGCAATATTGAATTCATATCACTAATGCTCCATGTTGGAGGCAGGCCAAAGGCCAAAGTGGAAAATCAAGGCGTGTTTTGGAAAGAAAGCATGCACAAGGAAAGTGACAGCTGGAAGGAAACATAGCATGCAAACATGCAAGGAAAGAAACATCTGGAAGGAAGAACGACACACACGCATTGGAGGAAGACCTAACGATGGTAGGGTTAGGGTTTTGGGTAATTCATTGTAATGGATGAAGAGCTAGAAACATATAAATATATATACTTAGGTATCATACAAGGGTTGGGGGTTTTGATATTATTGTTCATAGGTTACAGAGATAAGTCGATATTGTAGTGATCCAATATGTAATATTTTGTTGTGTGATATATTTTGTACAATCTCTTGAGTTGAGGAAGAGAAAAGAGGGTAGATATTGAGGGTTAGATCATAAGCTTGGGATCTTGGTGCGATCTAGTCCACCTCATACAAATCTTACTCGACTGTGAGAAGTTGTAAGCGTGCGGTGCTGTAGATGCGGAAATAATATAATAAAAGAGATGAGAGCCAAATATTTGTGGACGTAGCCCAAGAGGGGGTGAACCACGGTAACATCTGTGTTATGTGATGAATGCATGCTTATATTTATCATATTTTCAGTAGTTATAGCTATGCTTAATGAGTGAGTTATTATATTTACTTCTTATTCGCAAATGACAATATACTGCAATTACAGTTATAATAATGGTTAAATATTTAGCTCTCATATCTCACACTCAATCCTAGGTTGTAAACACATGAGTCTTCCATCCACCCATTAAATCTATCATGGGTGAGACTGTGTAGTGCATCCTTTGTGTTGTGTTGCCTTCTAGTTTACCAGGAGGGCCAATAGTTTTATATGTTTTGTTGGAAACTCGAATAGACATGAACTCTAGTTCAAAAAAAATAGACAGTATAGAGGAATAGTAACCAACAAATGGTTTTGTTGTCGTTGGTAGGAACAAGAGAGGATTGAGTAGATGAGATAAGTTGAAGACATGTCGGAGGAAGATCAAGAAAAGGTTAGGACAGAAAGAAATGATCCATTAAAAGGGGATGTTGATACCGTGGAATCCCACAAAAGAAGAGATTGAAAGCTAGTTAAGAACAAAAGAGCTAGAGTTTGCACAAAAAGACAATAGAAACCCTAGAGTAACACCGCACAAGTATCTTGAGAAATATGTGTTCACTGATTTGCATGAAGTCTTTTTCTATGATTTTCCACACTTATTGCAGGAGTGGATACTAAGGTTGAAGGATAACCATGCAATGAACCGGATTCAACAACTAGAGTGGACCCCAATATAAATTGAAAAGTTGCAACAGGTGAACAAAAAGTTCACCCGCGCAATAGAATTTTGGCTTGACAGTATTGTGGCAGGGTTTATAACAAAGTTTTCAGTGGACACAACGAAGTCATACAGTGCAACGGAGCAAGAATTTCTACGTGGACCCCGAGGAAGGTACATTTGATTGTTGTATACTTCTATTAAGATACTTCTGTATAATAAAGGTGTAATGACAATGGAATTAGACAGCTAAACTTCCCTACGTCCATGGGAGAAGGGGGGAAGTACTGAAAGAGAAAGGAAAAATGGAAGGATGAAAGGATAAGGGAGAGAAGGAGGAACCCTTGGACCCAATCATTATGGATGACGACCAAATCAAGCAGATCATGGAGACAACTGGAAAGATGTGTAGCAGACTACCCTACCAATACAAGGTGAATACCAAGAAGAGAGTCGTAGCTACAAGGGAAGGCTTGGCGAGTGATGAGGAAGAGGTAGAGGATCTCTGGGTTGTGGAGTATATTGAGGAAATCCTACACGTAGCATATGAGAGGAAGACAAGAGGTCCAAGGATGGGAAGAGAAGCCAACAATTATATCCATATTAATGTCAGTGTGGAACCCAAAAATCCATGTGCGACTAATACATTAAAGATAAAACCACTGTTTAAAAAACCGAATTTCAGAAGTAGTCAGACAACATGAAGTACATCTACACAAGGAATAACAATTGGAGGAGCCAATTTAGGAAGCACTAGTCAGGTATCTACATTGCATGGAGGTAGTATTTCAGCATTCAAAATGGCAGGACACGATCCCACCATCAGGTTACCATATTTTTGAGGAGAAGCAACAGAAGACCATGAGAAGCACTTGTTCATTTGTGAAAATATCTAGGAAGAAAATCAGATCATTGATGAAGATACCAAACTTGTGCAGCTAGATATTACACTAAGAGACCACACACTAGACTGGTACATGTGTTTAGATGCAAACAGTGCCCCTGGGATGAAAAGGGCACTGGTCGACATTAATAAGTTACTGATAAATGAGTTGTAGAAGCTGATCTCAAAGGATTAATACATGAATGAGATGATCGGAATAAGACAGAAACCAGGAGAGTCTGTATGGGAGATTAATCAGAGATTTAAGCGAATGAAGGGAAATTTAAAATATGTCATGACCGAGATGAAGCATAAACACTTATTTGTCAATTCACTGTTACCACACTTAAAGTATCTGTTGTGACAATAGAAGTTCCAAACGCGGGAAGAGGCTCTGCAAGCAGCCCTGCAACTGGAAGAAAATCAGTATCATCAAACGGACCCAGCTATCGAAGAACTGAAGGAGGATCTTAAGAAATTAACGTTTTCGCTAAACCAGAATAAGAATAAGGATAAACGAGAAGTTGTTTGGTTTACCATATGCAGGACATAAGGAAACCACAAGAACGAATGTCCAACATTCGCACAATATATGGTAGCAGGAATGCCAAATCTGTTACCAACAGGAGGACTATGTTGCGAAATCTGCAAGAAACTGAATCATGACCCTTATCACTACACGATGATGTAGAAATACCAAACAGTCCCGAAGAGTTCATATTGAACCTTTTTCAAGTCAGTGGGCCACGATGACAAAGATTGTAGAAACATGGAGTTGATGTGAGAAAGGAAATCAGATGCATATAGAGTGCAAGAAAAAATGATGACTAGGCAAGACACACCACAGTTTAATCAAGTTCCAGCTCCATACAACATTGTACAACAACAGTACAATATTGTGAAACAACTATATAATAACATGAAACCATAGTACAACATGGCACAACCTCAGTACAATACCGTGCAGTAAAATCAGGTGCCTCAGTACAACGCACCAAGAGGATATAGAGTAGGCTACAAAGGTGGAGGATGAGTAAGAGGAGGTTTCAGACAAGGTAGAGGACCAGTGGTATGTCACAATTGTCAACAACTAGGACATTATGCAAGGGAATATCTGCTTCCACTAACAACTTTTATGTATTGTCGTGCATCATACCATGACACAGAGGAGTGCCCAACACTATTAGTAAATATCCAAGAAAAGAGGAACCAGAACAACCAAAATGTTCAATGGATTTCAGCTGAAGCAAGGAATGAAGGACAAAACATCAATATAGTTACTCATGGAGGAGATAAAATAGGATATGAAGCAGCTCGAAAAGAACCAGTACAAAACCAGTGGGTAAAGAAGAACGTCGAACCAAGGAAACAGTTCGACAAGAAGAACGAGAAGGCGATATTTAAAGAAGCTAGACAATAATTTTAGAAGGAAGACATAGCGTCGACTTCAACTACACATCAAAACAAGGAAGCACTGGAGTAAAATATGCCTCCATCATTGGATCATACCAACGAGATGCAACCCAAGGGACACGTAATTACAATCAAAGGCTTTTTGCAATCATGTGTGTTGTTGGGAAAATCTCCCTACGGACTAGAAAATAGAGTTTAGACTTTGCATGCAGATATAACCGAAGAGAAACTACTTTCTACCTTCATCCCTAGATTTAAATCCCCTTTTCTTAGTAAATGCATGGAAAGATCAACCTACCTTGTTCTCAGCGTTTTATTTCGATCCTCCGTTGTGCTTGATTACTTGTTCACAATACTCCTTCCAAAGATGACCTGCATCCAAGACAAGCAACAACTATGCATGCATACTACTTATATACTAACAGGTTAGAAATCCAAACATATACTGATCAAACTATAAACAGTTCATGAATTGGGATGGGAAAAACATTTTCTTTATTACTTTGAATGAGTCAACTTACAAAAGTTGAGACCGACCACCACTCCTTGAACCTGATCCTGGGCTCCTCTTCTTTTTTCCTCCAACTGCTTTGCTTTGAATCTCCTTTGGCACAAGGAAAGGCTAAAGGGTTGGGACAATGGGAATACATAAATGGGCAGAGTTTCTTTGCTATATTTTTCCTCCTCCAAATGGGACCCCTACCCCTTCTTTTATAGGCTAGAAGGAGCTAAGTATCTGGATGAACCCTAGGCCATGCATGGTTGGGAGTTTCAGTTAACTCACCCATATCTTTTGTGCTCCATCGAAAACTTTCCTTTTTTCGTGCTTTTGTCGGTCCACGCGGGCTGTTTTAGGTCAGCCAGCGTGTACACACGTGTAGTAATGGATTAGGGCGTGTGTGCTTTTATAAAGAGGATTTTCAAAGAGTTGTTCAGCAGTGCTTTGGCAAAGAAGGGATATGAGTTGGCTTGATGCTAGGTAAGCATGTGTGGTGCAATTTAGGGTTATAACAGATGCCCCCTAATGTGTGAGGTCAGAAGAGCATCTGATGGCCAAAATACATTACCAATCTTTACTGATGTGCCGAACGATTGAGCCCAAGGATCAGGAACCAGAAGGTGCCATCTGCAAAATAACAAATGTCTCACCGAGGCAGGCATACCCATGCTCAGGATAAAATAGAACCATGGCTACCAATCAAATACACTGTAGATCCATGTCAAATAACTATAAAGAGTAGCCGCGAACAATACACAGCAGAGCTACATCTCGAAATCAGAAAGATATACATATAGAGTATCCATCTTCCAGAAGATGATTCGGCCTGATGGTTGGAGATGGGATCTTCAGAGCTCGAGAAACAACTTCAAAATCTTCAAAAATCGGGTAGGAGTGTAATATGGGTTTACGACTGCACTACCCAGAGGTCTTCAACGACTCGTTGGTCATGGACTTGATAATCTTGATGATCAGACTGAAGGCTTCAGTGATTTCGAACAAGGAATTGATTGGATGTTCAAGATGGTTGGGTATGAGGAAAAGAGACATATTGAAGAGGGGCCGACTCAGGCTTGGTGACAAACTTCCCTTGGACAATAACATGACAAATGATGAGACTCAGGCAGCATGTATGTTAATCATAAGTCTACGAAGCAAGATGCAACACAAACTCTCCATATGTTTGGAAGGATAACCAAACAGGGGAGGACACAACTCTATATAGAGGGAAAAGCTTCCTAAGGTCATACTACATCCCATAGTCTGATGAACAAATGGACAGATGTGCTTTATCCAGGGGCAACTCATTATGCTGCCAATAAAGAAAATACTTTTCCCTTCCTCTTTTTGGGGTCTATTTGATTTTTTTGTTCTTTTCAATAATTGTGGAAAAAGAATAAAGGAATATTACGTTACAAGGGAGGAACGAGTGTTGCAAACATACAAGCTGAAGGCACAAGGACAAGACTGATGTTATAGTAAAATGATACTCGAGAAAAATCCTCCAGGGGACAAAGGTGTTAAGACACAGAAGCAAATTGTTACAAGGCTGGTGTATAAGGTATGCAAACGCGGTTAACAAAACACACAATGGTAATGTCCTTCGATGTAAGTTTAACGAGCCCAAAGAAGGTAAGCTCGGTGGATTTTCATATTTAGAGAGTCTGAAAAAACATAATAGGAGACTCCATTGGGATACCTTTTTTGAAGATAGTCTAGTCATTTTGAAAAAGGGTAAACTAGCACCGATTAGACGTTGATTCAAAACCATTTTAATGAGTGTGACAAGGACAAGATCACTTGGCTATTTTTTCATTTTTAAGGAGTCTGAAAAAATCTTAACTATGGACTCCGTCAGGAATATTCTTTTGGACCAATTTAACGAGTGTGAAAGAATAAGGTCACTCGATGATCTTTTCAATTTTAGGGAGTCTGAAAAGAGCTTAACTATGGACTCCATGGGGGTTCCTTTTTCGTAAGTTTAGTCCCTCGGGCCCGAAAAAGGGATAAAATTATACCTGAGAGTACTCTTCTATAGAGATGGAGTTCCATAGAGTATACCTTTGTTCGTACAATTGACCATTCGGACCGAAAAATGGGTAAACTACCGCCAAACAGATGTGACTTCAAATTTCAATTTAACGAGCGTGAAAGGCCACAAGATTGCTCAGCAATCTTTTCATATTTAGAGGGTCTGAAAAGGGCTTAAAAGAAGACCAGTTATTTTTTAGGAGTCCCGGGGGTGAGATCAAGAGCGAAGAAGAATCATGCAAATGAGGCTCAAACTCATATTCAGAAAAGACTATAAGGACTCCTGAGCCTGTAGTGTTTTAGAGACGGCATGGACACCATAATGCAACCAGGACCTACCTAGGGCATCCATGTTCTGGTAAGCTCTACCGCCAAGTTGCGACACTTCTAAAAAAGATATGATGGTTCTGTGTCACTACTTGATGGGATCGATCCTATGGCAGAGAAAAAGACAACGAGGCACAAAAGTCGGGGTAGTAACCTAACCTATATGCTCAAGTTGATTCTTGGAAAAACAAATTCATGGACCGTCAAAATTTCCTCAAAACTCAAAAAAAATGTCCCAATACCCGATCAAATCCCTCACATATAACTCCTTAATCACTCTAAATGGTTTTTGGTATAAAGAAACTGATAAGGGAGGCCAAAAAAGTGACAAAAAGAGGCCAAAAAGTCTATAAATAGAAGTTGGCAGCTCATTATTACCATTGCTAATTTGGAAATTGACTCTGGAGCTAAAAGACCCCCTTTGATAAAAACGATGATTCTGGGAGCTACAGTGGATGAAATGAACTTCCGCTTGGACCAAGTAAGTACAAACTCCCCTCTCTAGCTATTCAATTCGTTATTTTATCTTTTGATTTCATCTTTTGGGTGGGTGTCGACCTTTAAAAGGTTGGCCCTAGGTCCACGCGGGCTGTCTCTGGACAGGCCGCATGTACACTCGGGAAGAGTAAAGCCTGCCCGCGTGTACATGCTGTTAGTGATATTTCTTGTCTCGGGATTAGGCGTAACCAGGTCTACAGTTTGCATGGGAAGCACCTGAGCGTAACACGAGAGAGTCTTGTTTTTAGCAGTAAGTCAAGCGAGCAGGCGAAGTTTTGCCATCGGCGGCCGAGATCCATCCATGAAGTAGATCAACGGTTATCAAGATCTCAGGGTTATCAAGTTACCTGACATATAGCACCAAATAAATCCCTTATATTTCAAGGCTGAATCTGGGTCGTTCGATCTAGTGACGCGTGTCGCAAGATCCGGCCGCGTCGACATTTCGGCGTTCAGGAGTTCATGGGGTGAGAGTTTAGTGTCATTTAACATCGCAAAACCACGAACCTTGATAGTTCCAAAAGCATAGAAGCTGGGGCCCGCGATATCACGAGGTATTTTTAGCAGTTCATTCAAAGGGGACACCTAGCGACAAACTGAGCCATCTCGGTGTTTCGCCCATTACAACTCCAAGGTGCAAGAAGCAGCTTCGTTATGTTCCGATGCACGAGGTGTTGGGAGATTCCCAGACCTAGGCCCACAGCAGTGTCGGGTGAGTTCAATACCGTCAGATCTCAGAGGGACGCATGGTGCCAGATTAAGCTGTCTCGGCATATCGCCCATCACGATTTCAATCAGCAAAGATTAGCCATTTCATATTCGCGAATGCCGAAAGCTCATGGTCACAGCTCGGGGTCATTTGGGAAGAGGAAGGATCTACATAAAGAAGGCTAGAGGCGTCAAGTTCAGTTGCAGGAGGGATCATCATGACCTCCAGGCGCCATCGGACCCGATCTTAATATTATTCCTAGCATTGAAGTAAATAAAGGAAAGAACGGGTGGTTGAGACTTCCTCTCATTCATTAAATAAGGGAATGGAGGGTCTGGCGAGCCACCTGCTCGCAGAGGTCCTGTGTATCGATTTCCTCAAAGGAGCCATGCCAGAGTCCTCAACTCGACAGAGAGGTCTGCACACGCTAACCGAGCACTTAATGGTTCAACTACCCTCCTTACAAGGGCCATGCATAGTAAAGGAGACATTTAAAGAAATATATCAGTACGAGTTTGACTGAAAGGACATCAAGCCTTGAGTGAATGGGAACACATCTGTGAGGCTAATTTTACTGAGTATATAAACTCATTCTTGTGTATTTTGTAAGCATCGATGGCAGAGTAGAGCTCTCGATTGTAAATTTTTAGCGGACATTCTAGCTCTCTGGTCATGCATATGTATATGAGATTTCTTATTTTATAACAGACAGTCTTCTTAATCCATCTAAATTTTTGTCTCATGCTAGGAGAGTTCGTGAACGAATGATTCGTGTGGATCATTGCAATTATGTCATAATAAAGGATTTATTTATGCATTATTGTATTCTCCGGTTTTCTGTGTTTGAGCGCAAGAAGATCTTGTGTTTGGATGCCTTCTTCTACAGTCTGTTGGAAATCTGATGTTTACTATAGACCTTCGCATCTCCCTGATATAAGTCTTCCCCCTACTCACCCTTACTACGACTCACTGTCTGAAGTTACCTAAGACCTCACTTCCCCATGCATGCCTGGCCTAGTTTCAAAGTTGGAACCACTTCATTTGAGTTAAACCTCCATCCGATCACCCCATTAAACAAATCATGACATAAAATGATGGGTGTTAGGCTCTGCTCCTGCAAGCAATCCAGGAGTGACTTCTGACGCTAACATTTCTGGCGCCGTTGCTGAGGACGAAGTTGAATATTTTCCCCGGGATTGAACGACAACGATTAATTGATTCTGAAGGTGCATCAGATATCAAAATTATCAAGATTGTTGTTGTGCACCTAGCGACTCCATTGTGACGACTCCACTGGGGAGAACCTGCTCTATTAATTGTGGCTTTCAAAGGTAGGCATACGCGGTCTCATCCAGAGTTTCCTCTAGATACGCCTGAAATAGATCCAGAAGCGGTGCTCAGAAAGGGGAAGGCCTCTGAAAAAGAAGTGTCCACCACCGAACCAGGTAATCCACCATATCCTTCTATGGGAACTCCTTTTTCTCCTCCTCATTACCTTGACAGACCTATTTCTGGAGTTTCCCGTTTCCTAAATTTTGGGAGTGTTCTTGTTGATTTTTCCTCTCCTGGTCTGGGACCGGAGGGACAAAACCTTGTCACTCCCCTCTCCCCTAAAACTATACCTTGGCGTAGATCCGAGACCTCAGAAGATTTCCCCACTCCTATCTTTATTACTCCTGCACAAAGAAAAATGCCTACTGACTTGAGCTTGTTACCCTTCTCCTTAAACCCTCTCTTGTTTCCCACTCCACTTCGGGACTCATTCCCAGTAGCCCCTTTGCGAACTCCTTCTCCTCCCAGTTCTCCTCCACCCAATATTCCTATGGCTGGTGCTAATCCCCCCCTGAATAGAATGGACATCATAGTTGTTGCTAGATACGCTCCTTTGGTCCTACCCCATCCTATGAATCGTCTTCCTGCTGGGGATTACTTGAAATACATGCCCAAGTTCACTGGAGAAGGAGACATGACTGTTGAAGAGCACCTGGCTGATTTCTATAGTTATGAAGACAACCTCAACATTGAAAATGAAGATGTCTGGATGAGATTCTTCATCCAGAGCCTTGATGATGAGGTGAGGAAGTGGTTTAGAGAATTGGCTCCAAGGTCTATTGCTGGGATTGAAGCTCTAGATAGTGATTTCCTGAGGCAGTGGCGAGATAGGAAGGATTTCATGTATTACATGACAGAGTTTGGGTCTTTAAAAAAGATGGAAGGAGAGTCTGTCTCTAACTTCTCCAAAAGATTTAATAAGATGTATAACAATATCCCTACCGAGATAAAGCCTTCAGAAGCCTCAGCTAAGATTTCGTATGCTAGCGCGTTCGACCCCGATTTATTCCTTTTGTTGAGGGAAAGGAGAGACACCTCCTTAGCTCAAATGCAAGATGTGGCCATAGAGGTGGAATATAATGTGTTAGCAGCTGACAGACTGAGGAACAAGGCCGACGCAGACAAGAGAAAAGGAAGGTCGGAAGCCTCAACTTCTGGATCATTGGTGCCTCACCCTCAAGTGGATGAACTGACTAAGATGGTGAAGTCTCTATCTGCAGAGATGGAGATAATGAGGGTGGAAGGGAGGAAATCATATAAAGGTCCTCAGATCGCCGAAAATAAAGGATGTTTTAGGAGGCCAAATAATTTTACTCCCCCGAATGTGCAAAGAGAGAAGGGAAGAGACAGAGAAGACCAGAAAATTCAAGCCCCTTTTCAAAACAATTTTGTGGCCGAGGGGGAAGAAAGAGAAACAGACGAGCTTGATCCTGAAATACATTGCTTCGAAGACACTCCTCCATTTCCTCATCTCACTCAATCAGCCTACGAGGAGTCTCTCATGGACAGTGAGCTAAATGAACTAAGCAAGGGAGACAAGGCTAGTGGCAGCCCAGGCATATATGATCTGAGGTCAAAGAAAAAGACTAAAGCACCTGACATTCCTGAGCAGTCTACCAGGACAGAGAAACCTGCCAATGAAGTAGTAGACAGTCATAGAGGTAAGAAGGCCCAACCCCTCTCTCCCATTATCTAGAGTCATGTTCCTGAAATAAGAGAAATCCCAAAGCTTTCATCTTCTTTTAATTTCGAGCATGAAATTCAAAAAATCAGAATCCCTATGCCCCTGACAGAATTGATTAAACATGAAGGGTTCAAAAAATGCTTCTCTGAGCTTTTACAGTCTGAGACCCCATGCCTTCCCACAGACTCCATCAATTTACAAGATGAAAAGCCTGCAGTTATCCTAGGTCCTATGGTAGAAGACAGGAATGACTCATCCCCTCCCTTCTACACTTCCTTGAACATACATGACAAGGTATTGCACAATTGCTTGATGGCTTCAGGGGCTTCTCACAACCTCATGCCCAAGACTTTCATGGAAGAGTTAGGACTAGAAGTCACTCGAGCCTATCACGACCTCTATTCCTTTGACTCCTGAAAAGTTCAATGTCTAGGAGTTATCAAAGACCTAGTCGTGACCTTGTTTCAACTGCCCATGAAAAGTGTTGTCATGGACATTGTAGTGGCCGATGTCCCCCCCAAGTTCGGTATGTTGTTATCAAGATCTTGGATAAAGAGACTAGGGGGAGCCTTGCAGATGGACCTCACATATGCTACTATCCCAGTGTTTGGAGGAGAGCATAGAAGGCTATACAGAGAAGCCCAGCTGGCATATATAATCAGTGATGAGGCCAACCCTACCAATCATCCCATATTTTCCTTGGACATTGATTTAGGCTCTAGTTTACTACAACTCACCCATGCCCCTGAGCCTCCTCTCAAACTCAAAAAGCAGCCCTCTTCTCCTCATGAACTTCCTCCTTTCATCACCCCTGTTTGGAAAATGTTTTTTGATGGAGCCTGTTCCCGGGAAGTTGACGGTGTTGGGGTGTTTTTTGTGTCACCTACCCAGGAAATCGTATCTTTGTCATACAAATTAGAATTTGAAATCACAAACAATGTGGCAGAGTATGAAGCCCTTGTTCTAGGATTAAGAGCTACAAGGGAAATGGAAATTCAAGAGATAGCAGTGTTCGGAGATGCAGAGTTTGTGGTCCAACAGGCCAGAAGCACTTATAAGGCTAAGCACCCTCGACTCAGAAATTACAGGAATGAAGCATGGGACCTAATTGACAATTTCTTCTCATCTTTCAATATCTCTTTTATTCCAAGAGAGGATAATGTTGTGGCCGATTCTTTAGCGGTCTCAGCCAGCTTGGTCAAAGTTTCTCTACCATCCATGGTCAACTCTGATGTCAAAATAAGATATAGGCCCTCTGTACCGGATAATGTCAACCATTGGAAGGTATTCGAAGATGATCAGGAGATTGAAAAATTTCTCTGATCCGTTGAGGAATTTTCTTCGTTGCACATCGATCACGATCCTGACACAGGAGGTGACCCTCACCCTGAGGTTTTTTTAAATAAAATTGCTAACCACTAGATTATTCAGCTACCTAGAAATCACATTCCGAGGGGACTAGTCCCGTTGGAAAGATTGTTCGATGGGAATGATTTCGTAGTAAAGGGTAGAGTTTCAGACGAAGATGTTGATACAGCTGAATGCAACATTGGTTCACAGGAGAAGCCTAGGTTCATCAAATTGTCAAGCAGTTTGACCAGAGAACAGAGGGCCGAATATACGCAGTTTCTAGGAGAGTTCGTCGATGTGTTTGCATGGACATACGAAGAACTCAAGACGTATGACACATATGTCATTGAGCATAAGATCTCGTTGAAGGAAGAGGCTAAGCCATTCAGGCAGAAGCTAAGGCAGATAAATCCCATGTTGCTGCTCGTTATGGAGAAAGAAGTAAAAATATTGTTGGATGCACAAATCATTGTCCCCTTGAGATATTCTGAGTGGGTATCCAATTTGGTCCCAGTAAGGAAGAAAAGCGGAGAAATCCGGCTCTGTGTCAATTTCAGGAATCTGAACAGAAGCTCAAAAAAAGACAATTACCCCCTACCTAAGATGGAACACATACTGCAGAGGGTAACTGGTGCATCCAGGATATCCATGATCGATGGGTTCTCTGGCTATAATCAGATATCGGTAATGCCTGAGGACAGGGAGAAGATAGCCTTCACCACTCCTTGGGGCACATTCATGTATGCCAAGATGCCATTTGGACAAATGAATGCAGGAGCAACATTTCAGTGAGCCCTGGATATAGCCTTCATCGGGGAGAAGGACCGGTTCGTGGTGATCTATCTCGATGACATCACGGTCTTCTCCAGCTCAGACAAGGAACACCACCGCCACTTGAGGAAAGTTTTCATGAAATGTCGGAGGTTCGTTCTGTCCCTAAACCCCAAGAAATCTTTGTTCTCTATGTAGGAGGGGAAGTTGTTGGGCCATATAGTATCAGCAGATGAGAATTGATCCCAGCAGGGTGGAGGCAATTCAAACCTTATCACTTCCCAGGTCTAAAAAAGAGGTTCAGGCCTTTTTGGGGAAAATTAATTTTCTATGGAGGTTTGTCTCAAATTTTGGCGAGCTAGTGAAACACATCATGACCATGCTCAGGAAGGGAAACAAGGTGAAATGGACCGTCGAGCCCAGGGCATCTTTTGACCAAATAAAAAGGGCACTAACTGAGGCACATGTGCTTATCAGTCCTGACTATTCCAAAGAGTTCCTAATTTTCTCCTATGCTTCTTTTGATACAGTGGCGGCGGTCTTATTGCAGAAAAATGAGGAAGGGCATGAGCAGCCCATCGCCTTCTTCAGTAGGGCATTAAGAGATGCAGAGAGGAGGTATGAAATCATGGAGAAGCAGGCCTATGCCTTAGTGAAAGCTCTTAAAGATTTCAGAGTCTATGTCTTGCATTCAAAAGTAACAGCGTACGTTCCTTCAGCTTCCGTGAAGGACATCCTAGTGTAGCCCGACGTAGATGGGAAAAGAGGCTGATGGATCACTAAAATTCTGGAATTTGACTTAGAAATAAAACCCACCAAGTTGGTTAAGGGGAAAGGTTTAGCCAAGCTACTGGCTGAATCCAACTGCGAAGCCTTCGGATTTAGCTTCATCAATACTCGCCTAGGATCTCAGCAAGCTGAATCACCCAGCCAATGCTCTAAAGATGGCTTATCGCTGGCAGAATGTGCCTGGTATCGTGACATTGTGTATTTTTGCAGGAGTTGAAGCCCCCCGAGGGAATGGGAAAAAGTAAAGCGAGGGATCTTAAGCTCAAGGCGGTCAGGTATTGCCTCATTGATCAAACTTTGTACTGGAAAGACCCTCTAGGTGTATTTCTGAGATGCCTGGACCCGCGAGAGGCCCAGAAGATTACGTTTGATTTTCATAGCGGCCTTTGCAGAGGTCATCATTTTTGGAAGACCACAACTCACAAGATACTTCGAGCTGGGTATTACTGGCCCACTTTATTCCCTGATGTTTGTAGGGAGATCAGAGCTTGCATCAAATGCCAAAAGTTCTCAGGAAAACAACAGCTCAAATCGCTGCCATTAAAACCCATAGTAGCTTTAGCACCTTTTCAGCAGTGGGGGTTGGACTTCATCGAAGAAATTCATCCTCCCTCAAGTGGTCAGCACAGATGGATCCTGACTACAAAAGATTATTTCACCAAGTGGATAGAAGTTGTCCCCACCAGAAGCGCATCACACAAAGTAATTATCATCTTCCTGGAGGATATCATAGCCCGATTTGGCTGTCCCAGTAGGATCGTCACCGATAATGTTGCTTCATTCAAATCTGAAACTCTAATTAAGTTATGTGAGCAGTTCCAGATCTTGCTAATTCACTCCACCCCCTACTATCCCCAGGGAAATGGTTTAGCAGAATCCTCTAACAAAATCCTGATAAAGATCATCAAAAGATTGTTAGAGGATAACAAAAGAGCCTGGGATTCAAAGTTGAAATTTTCTCTGTGGGCCGATCGTGTCACAACGAAGAAGTCTCTAGGAACTTCGCCGTTTCAACTAGTCTATGGAGCAGAGGCGGTTTTCCCTACCCAGCTCACCTTACCTGTGGAAAAGTTCTTTCAAGACTACGAGGGAGAACCAGATCATATGATCAGAAGAATTCATCGGATAGTGGAAGTGAAGCAGATCAGAGAACAAGTGAGGGACGCAACTTACAGTCATCAGCAGAAGATCAAACAAGATTTTGACAGGAAGGTCAGGAAAAAGGAGTTCGAGATCGGGGATTTTGTATTTAAGTGGGATGCACCTAGACAGGATAAAGGCAAGCACAGCAAGTTCGACGCCCTCTGGATCAGCCCCTTCAAAATCTCTGAGATTTTCTCCAACAACACATATAGGTTGCAGGATTTGGAAGGTGAAGAAGTTTTCAATAGCCCAGTGAATGGGCATTTTCTGAAAAAATGTTTTATTTGAGCCTTAGACGACTCTGTTTGTAAATATTGTCCTTTTTTCCTTTGTGTATTTTCTTTTTACATGTTTTTGGCTTAATAAATGACTCCATAGCCCAATATCAAGGCACTGAAGCTGTGGAAGGAGTTCTTAGAGCATCGCAGGGATGACTCTATCCCCCATGGAGCCTAATGTTAGCGATATTTCTTGTCTCGGGATTAGGCATAACCAGGTCTGCAGTTTGCACAGGAAGCACCCGAGCGTAACACGAGAGAGTCTTGTTTTTAGCAGCAAGTCAAGCGAGCGGGTGAAGTTTTGCCATCGGCGGCCGAGATCCATCCACGAAGAAGATCAACGATTATAAGGATCTCGGGGTTACCAAGTTACCCAACATATAGCACCAAAGAAAGCCCTTATATTTCAAGGCTGAATCTAGGTCGTCCGATCCAGTGACGCGTGTCGCAAGATCTGACCGCATCGGCATTTCAGTGTTTGGGAGTTCGTGGGGTGAGAGTTTCGTGTCGTTTAACATCGTGAAACCCCGAACCCCGATAGTGCCAAAAGAATAGAAGCTGGGGCCCGTGATATCACGAGGTATTTTCAGTCGTCCATTCAAAGGGGACACCTGGCGACAAACTGAGCCATCTCAGCGTTTCGCCTGTCGCGACTCCAAGGTGAAAGAAGCAGCTCCGTTATGTTCTGATGCACGAGGTGCCGGGAGAGTCCCAGACCCGGGCCCACAACAGTGTCGGGTGAATTCAAGACCGTCAAATCTCAGAGGGACGAGTGGTGCCAAATTAAGCCATCTCGGCATATCGCCCATCGTGATTTCAATCAGCAAAGATTAGCCCTTTCATGTTCACGAACACCGAAATCTCATGGTCACAGCCCGAGGTCATTTGGGAAGAGGAAGGAGATACATAAAGAAGGCCAGAGGCATCGAGTTCAGTTGCAGGAGGGATCATTGCGACCTCCAGGCGCCATCGGACCCGATCTTAATATTGTTCCTAACATTGAAGTAAATAAAGGCAAGAGCGGGTGGTTGAGACTTCCTCTCATTCGTTAAATAAGGGAATGGAGGGTCTGGCGAGCCACCTGCTCCCATAGGTCCCGTGTATTGATTTCCTCAAAGGATCCATGTCGGAGTCCTCAAATCGACAGAGAGGTCTGCACACGCTAACCGAGCACTTAATGGTTCAGCTACCCTCCTTACAAGGGCCATGCATAGTAAAGGCGGCATTTAAAGAAAGATATCAGTACGAGTTTGACTGAAATGACATCAAGCCTTGAGTGACTAGGAACGCCTCTGTGAGGCGAATTTTCATGAGTATATAAACTCAGTATTGTGTATTTTGTAAGCATCGATGGCAGAGAAGAGCTCTCGATTGTAAAGTTTTAGCAGACATTCTAGCTCTCTGGTCATGCATCTGTATATGATATTTCTTATTTTATAACAGACAGTCTTCTTAATCCATCTAAATTTTTGTCTCATGCTAGGAGAGTTCATGAACGAATGGTTCGTGCAGATCATTAAAATTATGTCATAATAAAGGATTTATTTATGCATTATTGTATTCTCCGGTTTTCTGTGTTTGAGCGCAAGAAGATCTTGTGTTTGGATGGATTCTTCTATAGTCTGTTGGAAATCTGATGTTTACTACAGACCTTCGTATCTCCCTGATATAAGTCTTCCCCCTACTCACCCTTACTATGACTCACTTTCTAAATTTACCTAAGACCTCACTTGCCCACGCATGCCTGGCCTAGTTTCAAAGTTGGAACCACATCGTTTGAGTTAAACCTCCATCTGATCACCCCATTAAACAAATCGTGACATAAATTGATGGGCGTTAGGCTATGCTCCTGCAAGCAATCCAGGAGTGACTTATGACACTAACACACATGACTGTCACCTAGATAGCATGCATGGACCCCCTTTTCTAGAAAAAAAAGAACTAAAGAGTAGTCACTGACCCTCCTGAACTTGGTTGTTTTGGCAGGATGTATGTCCACTAGAGGGAAAGGGAGCATGAAGCAATTAGTGAGTTGGTTGCGGGAGATCCGAATGTCGTGGCCGCATTGATGCAATGTAGTTTTCTTAAGTTCTTCCTGTGTCCATTTATGTGAGCGCAACCGAGGCTACTGAATGCCTTAGTTGACTATTGGCACCCTGATGTAGAGGCCTTCATGCTAGAGGGGCAATCACTGGTGCCCACCACCGAGGATATCTATTTTTTGACTGGCCTCTCAAGGAGAGGGGAACCAATCAATTTCAGGACGTTTCCATCGCGGCCCCATAACATAGTGGAACTGATAGCCCTACACTGTGAGGCTGGGATAAACCGTTTGAGCTCCCAGGTGCCCATAAGTAAGATTACTAACCTATCGCTACAAGCGATATTATTGCTTATTGGGTGGATTAATGGTTCAACAGCCTTGCATCAGGCATCTCGCACACAGATGAACTGTGCTATCAAGTGCTTGAATGCACATATTTTTGACTGGAGTACCACACTACTGGAGTGTATGAAGAGGAAATTGATAGATTGTCGACAACGGACACAGAGGAACTTCGGGTTCGGGACGATTTTGTGTTCATTCTTTTTTGAGAGAGTTCTGAGATTTAGTCCTCGTGAAGTGGTACGAGGAAATCAGGCCTCTTTTCCTGTAGTAAGTAGATGGGAAGTATTACTGCCGCGACAGGGTGGTGGAAGGACCAATGAGTCCTTCGATGATGAATTTTTTGCATGGATGTCACGGTAGATCCCTGTGATCAAGGATTACCCATATGCAGGGATAGACTTTTCTAGAGATCCTAAGATACTCGTGCCTCCTAGTGAGGAGAGAGGGGAGATGGGTAAGTCTCCACCTTTGTAGTTTTTTTTTTGTTGTATATGTAATTTTTATGTTGTTTTTTTTATATATATCATTTTTTTTATATGCCAGAGTATTTGACAGATATATGTTTGTTGCATGCAGATGTGGGACCAGTGTGACCCACTGATTATGCCCGGAACATGTGTCATCCTCGGCCAAAAGCCACAGGTTCCGCTGCCAGGGGACCAACAGTAGTAGGAAACCTCCCAGCCATGGAGGCCGAGAGGGTACTTAGATGAGTTGAGCAGAACTTTACTGCACTCACTCGCACAGTCCCGATGGCAGAGATAGAGGACTTGCTACCATCCATGTAGCCTCATGTAGTGGGGGCACCTCGGATGTGGGTCCGATTGTTTAGGCATTTATCCCATGCTGTGGACCATTATAAAAAGGCCCATAGGCCCTGAACCTATTTATACTTTTTACATGCCACGAGCACTACTTGTATATATTTTTTGAGGGCATAAGCCCTGTGAATCGTTATTGGTCCTATTTTTTAGGCGCTTGCATCCATCTATGTACTATGGCTACTTTATGATATTATATATGGTTTTTTGATCTTTTGTGTCTTATGGATTACGTGTGAAAAAATGTATTTACATGCTTATGTCAAATGTTCTTTCATATGTGTGCAATATGCCAATCTAAAATTTGATTAGCTAGAGTATCTGTAATTTGGTTTAATCTCCTAGGAACATGAAAATATGTAATATAATCAAAGTTTCGTTCTAAGAGATGTACCCTAAGGAATCATCGGTGTAAGCTTGGATCATGAACCCGGTATACTCTGTTTAACTAAGACACAACCAGTTGAGCGTCAGGATAGACCTGGAGATGAGAGATGCCCAATGACAAGGCATCACGAAGCAACTCAATAAGTACACTATACTCGACGACATTATTTGTGGTGTCACCTAAGCATATACCTCCGGAAGATAAAAACTGGCCCTGAGGTGTAAAGATTACCCAAGCTGCGGAGGCAAGCCTCCGAGTGTGCCGACTAGCACCATCTGCATACCCAACGAACACTTCAGAATCACTTGACATCTTCCATATTGATGAAAGATAGCATCAATGACACGTCCATAATATTAAAAGAAACTAAAAAGTAATAGTACAAAGACTATACATATGTTACAAAAAGTTTCCCACAGTGACCTGCCTATGAGTAATACTTCTTGAGGTAGAGACCATTTATAGGCTCCGCCAAAGCATTCCCTTCAAAATAAACCAGACAATAAGCGCCCTTTTTTAATACCTCTTTTATGATGAAGGGTTCGAACCATATGGGTTTGAATTTTCTTGCCCCCAGGGGGGCTTATCTTGGTCATAGACCAGGACAAGGTCGCCTTCAGAGAAAATCTGAGGACGAATGGACCTATCATACTGACACTTGACCTTATGTTTTTGAGCCTCGTTGGCCAGGGCCGCATCACGACACTGCTCATTGAAATGCTCAATGTGTACTAACCATTCTTCAAGTGGAGAAGTGTCTGGAAATAATTGTATTGCCAATTTTAGAGATGGGATGTAACATTTGATGGGAAAGACTGCCTCTAGCCCGTAAACGAGTTGAAAAGGTGAGAAACTGGTTACAATCTTAACAGATGTTCAGTAAGCCCATAATGCCAAGTATAACATCAAATGCCAATTTGACTTGGCTGAGTTGATAGTTCGTTGTAGAATAGTCTTAATAGTTTTATTTACCGCTTCTACCTGCCTATTGGCTTGGGGGTGGTAGGGTGATGAATGATCTTGCCGTAACCCAAGATTTGATGTTAAATCGGTCATCATTTGGTTCTTAAAGTGACTGCCATGGTCCATAATAATCTTTCTCGGGATGCCGAACCTTGCTATGATCTGGTTGAATAAAAAGAGAGTTGCAGTCTCTCCATCATCTTTAAACATTGGCATGGCTTCGACCCACTTAGTGAAGTAGTCTACAACTACGATGATATAGTGGTGCCCCCTTGTTGAAGGGGGGTTGCAAGTAGTGTAATCAATTCCCCATTTGGTGAAGGGACCAACTGTGATAACAGGAAACATGGGAGCAGGATGTGCTCTCATCTTCCGAGAGAAGATTTAGCATGGATGACACTTCTTGACCGATTCCATACAATCTTTGATAAGTGTCGGCCAGAAGTAACCTGCGCGTAGAATATTTTGGGTTGTTTCCAACCCAGAAAAATGACCACCACAAGCTCCTGTATGGCAATCTTTAAGCATAATAACTGCCTCCTCATGAGTGAGACATTGACACAAGATGAAGTCTACACCTCTCTGATACAACGTATCATCGAGTATGAGATAATTCTTGGCCTAATGGAGTATACGTCGGCGCTCATCACGAGAAGCAGAAGTGGGGCACTTCAAATTCTGGAGATAGATAAGTATATCTCTGTACTAGGGATCTGAAGATGTGATAAAAAACATATCTCCCTAGATAGGCGATTCTCCAGGCACAACGTCACCTGACTCAACCAGAAGTTATGAAATAAGCTCTGCGAAGACCAATGACTTTTTTGACTTTGATAAAATGAAGTCTAAGTCAAAATCCTGGACGATGACTATCCATCTACTGATTTTTCCGCCTATAACCTGTCGTGTCAACATGTACTGGAATGGATTCACGATAGCAATGACGGTGGTCTTGTGAAATAGAACATAATGATGGAACCGTTGAACAACATGAACTGCTACCAACGCATGTTTTTCAATATGAGAATAATTGAGTTTCAGTCCTACGAGGCCTCGGCTCAGGTAATAGATCACGTATTCTGAGAACAAATCATCTTCCTGAACTAAAACCATGCCAATGGTTGACTCTGCGGTAGCCAGATATAATAAGAAATATTTGTTATAGTTAGGTGGCCATAGCAGAGGGGTCGTTGTGAGGGAATGTTTTAATGCGTCGAAAGAGCACTGAGCAGCATCGTCCCAGTAAAAAGGAATGTGTTTCTTTAGTAAGCGCATAAATCCCTTGGTGATTTTGGCATAGTTGGCGATGAAGCATCGTAAAAATTTTGCCTTGCCTTGTAGACTTTGAAGTTGAAGAATTGTGCGTGGGGGGGAAACTGGATTATTGCCTCCACCTTGAGAGGATCGACCATGATCCCTGTTGTTGATACGATGAAACCTAACAAATGTCCTGATGTTACGTAGAAGTTGCACTTGTTTGGACTTAAGAGAATCCTAAAGTAGCAACAATGCTCGAAGATAAGTCTAAGGTGTGTGGGATGATCCGATCTCTTATGATATTGTGATGCTAAATCATCTAGATAGGCCTCGACTATATGCTTGAGATCATGAAAAGAAAAAGACATGGCCCGCTGGAATGTGGCTCCAACATTTTTAAGACCGAAAGGCATCTTACGATATGCGAATGTACCCCAAGGATAAATGAATGTCGTTTTGTGTTGGTCTTCGAGTTTGATTTGGATTTGATTATATCCCGAAAAACCATCCATGAAAGAAAAGGCTTCACAACCAGCACATTTATCAATGATCTGGTCGATGAATGGTGTTGGAAAATTATCTTTGGGACATGCCTTGTTCAAATCACGGAAGTTGGTACATACACGAATCGTACCTTGTTTTTTATTGACCGACATAGGATTTGACACCCATTGAGTCAAATGGATAGGATAGATAAAACCTTCTTTTAGAAATTTCTCAACCTCAATCTTGATGGCTGCTCCTTTCTTAGGATTAAATGGACGAAGCTTCTGTCAAATAGGCTTGGCATCCGGATACATTGTGATTTCATGTTCAACTATTTTTGGATCGATACCTGGCATTTCCTCATAAGACCAGGAAAAAACGTCACAGAATTCTTTGAAAAGATCCATGTAGATTTGAATCTCTTCGGGGGAGCAATCCAATCCGACAAAGATGTTCTCCACGACGCCAGGGTTTTGGGAGATGTTGATTGGGATAGTTTCAGTGATAATTGCCATATTTCCCTCAGCATAAATTTCATGTGTAGCTAAGAGATTAATAGGACATGCCTGATCTCTCGTCATGGTCATGGTGAATTCTCTTGCTTCAATTCGGCTTAACTCTGGGAGAAAATATGATCTATGATGAAGATATTCACAAGGTTTGTCCAGACTAGTCATTGCTTCGATTACTGCTTCATCAAAAGGCAAGACTAAGTCTAACAAATCGACATTAGCGAGAGAACCTTGAGCCCAAATAGGCTCTAGAAGTGTATCTAACTCTTGTGCAGGATTCAGATCAGTGTTAGCTAAAGCTTACTAGACTAAAGAGTACGCTACTTCAGCGGTAGACAAGGGCATGGACATGCCTGGGTGCCCTGTCTCATCCATCGTGGCCGATGGGGAAGGAAGTATCCATGGATCCTTGAAGTAAGTCATGAAGAACGATGAAACTTGAAAAATCTCAACCTTATGGTGATTAGATATAAATTTGATATCGTCGTGAGGAGGTGGGTAATCAAAGGTACCCATCAAGGATGGGCACAAACCAACTCCTACGTTGATGAGACCTGGTTGAGGATTATCAATCATCGGGACCGTGGATGCCCCCAAAGTTGGGTCAGGTCTAGAGAAATACAATTGATCGATGGTCACTATCCGACCCTCATGTGGAAACAAAAAGGCCCGGAAAACTGTAGCAACCACAACTTGCATAGAATAAGTCCAACTCCATCCTAACAAGAGGTTATAGTCAAGGGGATCATCCACTACCTCTACTTCGACTCACATGGTCTTCCCTCCTAACTGCATGGGGAAACAAGGAACGATGCCATGTGGACAGAACGAACGACCGTCGAAAGACGTGAGGAGAGTAGGTGATGGAGAAAAAACTGGCTGGCCAATGGCCTTCCAACATGCCAATGAAATAACGCATGTTGAGGCACCCTCATCAACCACCGTGCAGAAAATATTCCGAGTAAAAGTTTTCGTGGGATAAGCCATTACTATTTGAAATTCTATGTGGTAAGGCAGACGGGGTTTTAAGTCAGTTGTATCTAACATGATGGTGCCTGGATTTCAAGTCTCAGTAGAGCCCAAAGTGGTTAACAAGGATTTCCTCTGAGCAGGGCAGCTTTGGAGGACCTCCAAAGCAGACATCGCACAAGGGGTTTGTGATAAATCTTCCACCACATAGTAGTTCTGGGTGGGCCTTGCATTTGGGTTATGAGAAGCTTTTTTAAATGCACCTTTTGGAATATGTGTCATTGTTTCTCCCAACGTCTTCTCAATCTGTAGAGGAAGAGATGGGAGATCAGCTTCTTTACCCTTCTCAGAAGCGCTTGGTTTACTATAATCGTGCACTCTAGTCGATATGAAATCATCACCCCTAACCATATATACATTCGTGGATGCAGGGTTATTCGGAGGTGGGCAGGTTTCTTGGTTGCCCCCTTCCGTTCTTGCATAGGCTTGAGTTAGATTTTGCCCATGTTGAAACGGATTAGTCAACACTGCCTACTGTTGTTGTGTGACAAATTTTTGGGCCTCTGCAAGTCGAGGACATAGATGGGTCGAGTGGTCTTCCACGCACAAGTTGCATGGATACCTCACCTTTCATTTTTCAGTGTTGTCCCCACCAACATTATCGTTGGGTTTTTTGTCCCCCTTACCCTTCTTTCGTTGTTTTTTCTTCCCTTTAGGCTGTTGGGTGGCCTTTGGGTTAGTCAACTGCACTGTGTGTACTTCCAACATTTTGGTAGAGGGAGCAGCCAAAGAAGTAGTTTGGTTGGCCGTTGTGTGTTGTATGGATAATTGTTGCAATTGCTTTGTCAATTGCTCAGCAGGATTTGTTTGTACGGAACCGACAATACCATCGGCATGTGGTCCAGCTCTCTGTCTAGTTTTATCCAGTATTGAACGTGGCGCATCTGGAAAGATGTTGTATAATAAACTGAACTGAGAATAGATGAGCTCAAACTATCGAGCCCTCATGATGGCATCTTCTTCGGAGAAAACTCCTGACGTTGCAATGTCTTTGGATAGCTGCGGGACCAAATACTTAAGGAACCACTCAAGCAGGAATGCTGGTGGGACTGGTACCTTGATTAAACTCTTCCAGCGTCTCCATTCTCGGATGTGATCAGAGATATGGTCTGCTATTATCTATTCGAAATTAGCGAGCATCTCTGTGCCAGCGTTGTATCTCACAGGTAACTGGAAATGGTTCAGGAAAGCCATCACCAATTTTCCAAAAGAAGAGTATCTTGAACGATCGAGATCAATGTACCATTTCATGGCACTCCCAATGAGAGTACGTTGAAACAATCACAACTGTACAGAGTCATCTTTCAATGAGTTAGATGAGCACCAAAGATGGAAGGTAGTCGCACGATCTCTTGGATCTTCATTAGGCTTGGCTTCGAACTTTGGAATGTCCGAAGGCAACTTTGTCAACATAGGAGGACAATGCAGATTGTGAAAAATAGGGTCATTCAACAACCTTGTCAAATCTGGAAAGTGTAAAGTCACCAGGAATGGTAGTTTGGGTTGTTGCTGATAACCTGGGAAAATGGGGCCTGGAGTTTGACTGGCACCAGGTTGCTAGGAAAAGTTTGGCTACTGGCCCGGATTTTGGTAGAAACCATGGCCCTGGCCAGCGTATGGATTTTTCATATGTAGAGACATCATCGACGGATTTCCCAAATAGGACATAGATGGTTGGGAATGCATTATATTCGAAGGACTTTGGGAAGGATTACCCCATGCTAGTCCCGTGGGGATAGGCATAGTAGTTTGTCTGGGGTTCCATTGATTGTGGAAAGAATTACCCCAGATCGGCATTCTGGATGAGGGAACGGATCCCTGCCCTGAATTCCAAGGTCCTGCTAGGTTTTCCCCCTGTGCAGGAATAGTACCCTGCATAGGGGTATATTGTCCAAAAATGGGGTTGCCCCCAATCAGGAAAGCGGCCGACGAGAAGGTGTTGTTACCAAATGTTTCGTTCAAAGAAAACAATGTCGAACCTACCGGCATACTATTTGAAGGTGTTCATTGAATCCCCACTCCAAATAAATATTCTGTGTAGGTTGCCTGACAGATTGCTGATGCGAGCCACCGAGTGAAGGGGACAAAGGAGGGATATGACCTCCTCGATAAGGAAAAGCATTAAAAGGAGTAGGAGTGCCCCCCATGTGACCTTGCAGAGGAGCGCTAGAGCTCCCTTCCCCTAGACCCAAAATCTGTAAAGTGGAGTAGGCAAGTACAGGACTTGTACCTGAACTAGGCATCCCATATGAGAACGGAGGGCCTATCATACTTGGTGTGAAAGGGTTTGTGGCCGCCGCCAAAGACGGGATCGGACCACTGTACGAAGTAGTTGCGGTCGAGACCATGGTGGCTTGGACTGACGATAGTGGCTTAGGAGATGAAATATCTCCTGTGGTGGGAATTGAAGAATTCCTAGAAGGAGTAACAACATTTGTTTCCATTGCTTTGTGCGACACTGTCTGACACTCGTAAAATTGAATTGGTACAATGAAAGGTGCCAAAAAATCAGTGGTTGGGGTTTCAACCGAGACAAGAGCGGTTGCTTCAAGGTCCAAAATGATCGATTCCTCCAGGGGTTGTTTGGGCATAATGGTTTGTAACCCGGTCGCTTCAAAAGACCCTTGTTGGTCTAGATTTCACCTTAATGGTGGCGGGGGTGGCTCCGGTGTAACCGGCGGTAGGCCAAGAAGCCTTCATGAATTACAGAGCTTGGGATCCTCCACTGTGTGAGAATATCCAAGACACTCTAAGGTAGTCTAACATTCAAAAGTAACACACACTAAAAAAAAAGTCCCTAGAAGATAAGACAAGCAAACACTAAATTAATTGGAAGAACAATTACAACAACCAACACTAGAGCAACTTATCGGTGCAAGTGCAACTCGAACATGGAAGCACCCTCTGGGTATACTCTGCAAAGCATGGCCCGATTTCTGTCCTAGGTACCATGGTATACCCCTGCAGTCACCTATGTATGTCCCTAACAAAGATTGGAAACTAGGTTGCCAGCACGCAAACAGTCACCAGGCGGGTACAGTCGAAAGTCGGGTAGACCACAATGAGCAGGGTATCGAGCCCAAAACCTGTCAAGGGTATTGAGAGCAAATGGTCTGGAAGAAAACTAAGGACCTTGAACATATTCGAGACCCACGAAGCCCCATGGCAAATGAAAATGACATAATCCCAAAACAAGCCCTCTATATGTGTTATCCACTACGATTGGTCCATCTTTGGAGGGGTTATCTCTGCTACCTTTCCGCACGCGACCTCATGTTTATCCCTTGTGTTAGAGGGGGGTCCCAGATAAATTTCACGACACTGAACTTAGACACTCCCTATCTCAGAATCCAATGTTTGATTTAAAATGGCCTTGAAGAGTTTCCCCTCCAACCTAATCCAAGGCCCTAGTCCTGAACTAGTTGGTGAACCCTACAAACATAAAAGTCTAGAAGATTTTAAATTTAGCATTAATTTTATGGCTTTGTCTTACGTCAAGGGGTATGAATGTGAAACTAATGATGTGTAAAATACAAAAACAAAAAATGAATAAAAAAGATGGAAACAAAACTTTTACTGAATGCAAAATTTCAAAACTTTTCAAAAGAAATATTTTTAATTTTTCTAAGATTTTGGACAGCAAACTCAAAATAAATTTCACTTGACTACAAGCTACTTATGCTCTAAGTAAACTGCGAAAACTTATGAAATAAATGACTTTTCCCTGGCTAATGATGCAGAAACACACTCTTCAACCAAATAAGAAAATGAAAAGAGATTTTTTTTATTTTTTTATTTAAATGCTAGTAAAGAAAGAAAGGAAAAATACCGACAAGAAAAAACCAAGAAAAACAATTATGGCCTAATTGCAGATCGCAAAGAATCAAGTCAAAAATCATACACTAGCAATTTTTTTTTATTTTTAAATAATGACTTTCACACTTGTCTAAAAACCTTTAAAATTATTTTATTTTTTAACTGAGAAAAAGAGGGCTAAGGGTAAGATTAATCCTAAGCTACTGACTGCTCACACAAAGATTCAAACACCTGAGAGGCATAATTCTTATCAAGGGAAAGGATGAATGCCTTACACTCAACAAGAAGTATCCTGCACAAGCGCGCGACTGTTACTCAAACAGCACGCGTGCAAATGCACGCTGGATAGAGACATAGGGCATGTACATGCAGGTTGACCTTGTACAGGCCGCGTGTATATCTAAATTCTGAGAAAAAAAGAAAAAAGACAGACCAAACTAGGAAGAGACCACAGATATTGATAACCATGATCCCTTGAAGGCTTGGACACTCTTTCTAACAGAAAAACAAATAATGCAAGGAAAAAATGATAAGGTGAAAACAATCTGAGATAGGATTGTTAGCAAACAAGACTCAGACAGAATTATAGAAAACCCCTTGAGAAAGTATGATTCTGACAGGGAAGAGGATGACTGACTCTGAAGTTCTCTGAACTCTACACACTACTGCTACTTCTACAACTAGCATTCACACGCGGGCTGTAAGAGGGTAGGGCACGGGTACACGCGTGCAAACCTTGTACAGGGAAAGCTGGTATGGAAAACCAGACTCCCTGCTAGCTCAGACCTTATAGAAACTAAAAGAAAAAACAGGCAAGAAAAACTAGTCTGTAAAACTACCCAAAAACAAAAAATTCCAAGAACCCTAGAGAGTCTCCCTAGTACGATCGCCAATTTTGTTGTTGGGAAAATCTCCCTACGGACTAGCAAATAGAGTTCAGACTTTGCATGCAGATATAACCGAAGAGAAACTACTTTCTACCTTCATCCCTAGATTTAAATCCCCTTTTCTTAGTAAATGCATGGAAATATCAACCTACCTTGTTCCCAGCATTTGATGTCGATCCTCCATTGTGCTTGATTACTTGTTCGTGATACTCCTTCCAAAGATGAACTACATCCAAGACAAGCAACAACTATGCATGCATACTACTTATATACTAACGGGTTAGAAATCTAAACATATATTGATCAAACTATAAACAGTTCATGAATTGGGACGGGAAAAGCATTTTCTTTATTACTTTGAATGAGTCAACTTACAAAAGTTGAGACCGGCCACTGCTCCTTGAACATGATCCTATGCTCCTCTTCTTCTGTCCTCCAACTTATTTTATGTGAATCTCCTTTGGCACAAGGAAAGGCTAAAGGGTTGGGACAATGGGAATACGTAAATGGGCAGAGTTTCTTTGCTATATTTTTCCTCCTCCAAATGGGACCCCTACCCCTTTATTTATAGGCTAGAAGGAGCTAGGTATCTAGACGAACCCTCGACCAATCATGGCCAGGAGTTTCAGTTAACTCACCCATAGCTTTTGTGATTCGTCGACAACTTTCCTTTTTTCGTGCTTTTGTTGGTCCACGCGGGTTGTTTTGGGTCAGCCAACGTGTACACGTGTGCAGTAATGGATTAGGGTGAGTGGGATTTTATAAAGAGGATTTTCAAAGAGTTGTTCAACAGTGCTTTGGCAAAGAAGGGATATGAGTTGACCTGATGCCAGGTAAGCATGTGTGGTGCAATTTAGGGTTATAACAATGTGTAAAAGTATTAAATGATCCATCATCTGTGAAAATATTTCAAAACATACTAGAAAAATGTAGCATCGAGACAGAAGAAAAAATAGAACCAAAAACTGTCAATCACCTACATACAAGGACAAGAACCAGTAGGGAGTTCAAACTGAATACCAACATCATAGATTTCAACATGGGAAACATCATACTAGATCTAGGATCTGAAGTTAATGTATTACCAAAGAAGACATGGAAATGCATGGGAGATCCCACATTAGGTTGTTCACCTGTTCAATTGAAACTGGCAAACCAAAACAGAGTCCTACCAATCGGTATACTGAAAGGAGTGACAGTAGACCTAGATGGAGTTCACACTAAAGCCTATTTTGAAGTCATTGAAATAGTGGATGACACAACACCTTATCCAACGTTGCTTGGTCTGGATTGGGCGTTTGAAAACCACGCCATAATCAAATTGAAGATCGGGAAAATGATATTTGAGTCAGGAGAATACAGGGTCATCGCACCATTAGACCCATCATTAGGGGAGAGGTTTGTAGAACCCACTTTCCTAGACTTAGAGGAAATCGACCAGTTGTACAGAACAACTACGCGTGATGATAATTACGTAAAACCAAATGCATATGGGATACTTAGTTGGTAGAGCATTACTTCATGTACAACAGATTTAGATATTGATTTAGAGAACTGGCGACAAAGGCTACACGAAGTATTCACGAGAAGATGTGCAAGAATAGACCGTGCATTAATATGGGTAGGCACATAAATCAGAGAACCACCCAGTTTTCACGGAATCAACAAGTTGGAAACATTATTAGCATAGTATGAAGACGAAGTTTTAGAGAACCTGAGACAGTTAGCACTTTATCTAGCACTTAAGTGCACACTTGCATGGTGGTGGGGCCCACACAAAGAGACAATCACAGATTGGTACCAATGTAAGTGGTTACTGCGCATAAGGTTCGTGCAAAACAAAAAAAAAACAAGCAACAAAAGTATGATGGACAAGGGTCACCAGTGAAACACTTGGAGAAGTGTAGAATGATGTGGAAAATGACACCCCCAGAGGAATGGCCTCATCATTTTATACACACCCTAAAGGGCATACCAGCGAATTGGTATACAGACCAGGAGTTGTGCAAAGAAACTACGACCTGAAGGACATTGAAACAAAATTTTACAGTCACTTTCTCATTCAAGCATGAGAACCCCAACATAGATGTCGCACTTAAACGGATAAGAGGAGTGGTATTCATCAAAGAACTTGAAGTAGAATGTATCAAAAAAGAACATCAACGGAACAAACAAACAGTTAAGGAACTATTGTCATGTTACCATGTGCAAGAGGAAGCACCGGATGAAGATGATTTGCACGATATTCAGATTGAATAATCTGAAGGTGAAAGAGATGTGGAAGGACCACCCATAGAATCATAAGTCATTTCCATGCTGATCAAAGTAAAGAAAGTCAACATTGGGAAGGTCGAGAATCCCAATATGGCCATCATTGGAGACTATTGGGATGAGCAAACAATATAAAGCATAACAAAGTTACTGCGCGAGTACAATGACCTGTTTCCCACAACATTTACAGAGATGAAGGGTATAGACGAAGATATAGGAGAAATGAAAATACCACTCAGACCTCAAGCGATATCAATCAGACAACGACCATACATATTGCACCCAATATATAAGAAAAAATTCAAAGCTAAGATCGACATGATGCTTGAATTTGGAAACATAGAACCGGTCAAAGAATCAGAATGGATAAGCTCGATGGTAGTTCAGGAAAAGAAACAAGGAGGGATCGGGATATGTGTCGACTTGAGGATGTTGAACGATGCATGCCTACATGACCCATTCCCTACACCGTTCACGGATGAAGTGTTAGAAAACGTAGGTGGACATGAAGCTTACTCATTCACTGATGGATTCTTAGGCTACCATCAGATCAAGATAGAACAAGAAGATAGACACAAGACCACATTTGTGACAGAATGATAATCCTACCAATACATAGTCATGTTGTTAGCATGTTTAGACTGAAGAATGCACCAACAATTATTTCCAGAGTAGTCATTGTTGCGTTTAAGGAATTCATCCATCAGTTCCTAGAAGTATACCTAGACGATTGGACAGTCTACAGTTTGTTGAAATACCATGTAGAAGTCTTATGCCTAGTGCTAGAAAGATTTAGGCAATGCTAGATATCACTGAGCATAAACAAATTCATATTCGAAACACCGTTTGGGATACTATTGGGCCATATAGTATGCAAACAGGGTTTATTAGTAGATCCTGCAAAGATTGCAGCAATTGTTAACTTACCACCACCAAAAACAGTCTGTTAGCTAAGAGCGACATTGGGACACACAGGATACTACAGGAAATTTATCAAAGGATATGCACAGATTACTGGACCATTGGAAAATCTTATAAGAAAGGATACAAAATTTCAGTGGAACGATGAGAGCAAACACGGTCTAGATAACCTGAAGGAAAATATGGTCACCGCGCAAATATTAGTATTTCCAGACTGGGTGAAGACATTCCATGTGCATGTATATGCATCAGCCATAGCACTCGAATATATATTGGCACAGCCAGGAGCGGGAGACTTAGATCACCCAATAGCATTTGCGAGCAGAAAGTTATCTGACTCAAACCAGAACTATAACATTATGAAGAGGGAAGACCTAGCTATGGTCTATGCACTGCAAAAGTTCAAACATTACTTATTGTGGAAACACTTTAAGATGTTCACAGATCACTTAGCCCTGAAGTATCCAGTCAAAAAACCAGTGTTGGGCGAGAGAATCTGTCTATGGTTACTATTATTTCAAGAATTTGACTTTGAAGTAATCGTCAAACCAGGAAAATTAAACGCATGACCTAACCACCTATTAAGGGTCAGAAATGGAGAAGAACCTATGAATTTAGAAGATAAATTTACAGATGCAAAAATATTCTCAGTCCATATCACTGATGAATAATTCACAGATATCATTCGGTACTTGAGCATAGGTACTATGCCGCAAGAGTATAACATCATGCAGAAGAAAATCCTGGTAGTTTGCGTTGCCAACTATCAACTGATTGTAGCACACCTATACAAAATGGGCATATATAGCCTCTTGCATAGGTATGTGTTAGAGAAAAAAATACCAAGAGTCTTAGAAGAAGCTCATGAAGGAATAAAAAGAGGACATTATGTAGGCAAGGTAACCCCGCAGAAGGTATGGCGCACAGGACTATGGTGGCCAATGGTTCACAGAGACTCAAAGGAGTACTATCAAAGATGTGATGACTATCAAAGGGTAGGAAAACCCAATAGAAGGGGCGAGATGTCACTATGACCACAAGTAACATTACAAGCATTCAATAAGTTGGAAATAGACTTTGTGGGACCAATCAACCCACCAACAAAAAGAACAGGAGCAAGGTACATTATCACTGCGAAGGAATACCTAACAAGATGGGCAGAAGTCGCACCAGTGAAGGATTGGAGCGTAGAAACAACAACACACTTTTTATTTGAACAAGTCATCACTTGATTTGGGTGTCCAAGAATTTTGATGAGAGACCAAGGCACACACTTCATAAACAACACCATCATCGCTATGACTGAAGATTTTGAAGTCCATCATCAGAAAAGCACACCATATCACCCATAGGAAAATGGCACAGTTGAAGAATTTAACAAAATCCCGTAGAACGCGCTAACAAAGATCTGTAACATCAATAGGGATGACTGGGACCTCAAAGTACCATCATTATTATGGGCCTACAGGAATACGTGCAAAAATTTGACAGGGCACACACCATTTAAACTAGTCTGTGGCCAAGAAGTCGAGGTACCATTAGAGTTTTTAGTACCAAGCTTCCGTGTAGCAGCAATTACACAAATGACAGAATGAGGTGTAGTACAGGAGAGACTAAATCGGTTAATGACCATGGAGGAGGATCAGTTCTTAGAAAGATTCCACCAGCAAGTTCAAAAATGAAGGGACAAAGCTTGGCACGATAGACACATAAAGAAGAAAACTTTCAAGGAAGGAAATTTAGTATTGATGTATGACAACAAATCGTTTCAAGACCCAAGAAATCTAAGAATGCATTGGCTAGGACTGTACGAATTAAAATCTGTCACAGATGGAGGAGTTGTATAGTTGAAAGACTTATCAGGCACAAAACTCAGAGGGATGATTAATGGGAGCCGACTGAAGTTGTACAAGGACTGTCGACCACCCACCACGCAGTAAAAAAAAACCAGTATATTGAAAAAGAACCAAAAGAAAGAAACCAAAGAGGGCACAATGCTCCAGAGATAGAAAGGGTACACACACTTAGGATAAAAAACACGGCAAGTAGAAGGACAATAGTCACATATAAAAGGGCAGCAAGGGGGAAAAGGAAATTCGGCAAACGCAGTATGACATGACAACACTAGGTAGAATTAAAGGAAGGCAAGGACCGATGGGACGCCACATTAATCATGCCAACTAGAGACGGAAAGGCAAAGTAATGGAAAGTAAGAAACTCTTGGAGGTGCATTGAACCCATATTTAAGGTGCATTAAACGCATAATGAAGGAAGAATCATCGACAACCTTCATGGAAAACCCATACAACACACGAATGTGAGAGAAAATAGTCTATTCACGAAAAGAAAGAAAATAGAGAGTGATAGAGGTCGAAAAGAATAGAGAGAATTCACATAGGTCACAGAGACCATTCAAACCCAACAAAAATTCGATATTCCACGCCATGGAACCATCCAAGAAAACAAAAGCAAGCAAGAGTGTCATACCAACCAGAGTCAAAACCAGGTCACAGTTACATGTGGAAGAAGGTGAACAACAATCGTTGGAGATCGTCAATGTTGACAAAATCCCATCTCCAGACACAACACTGGTGAAACCAACATCTATACTGGAATAAATCCCATAGTCAAAACCATAGGGCATGAACATAGATATACCTACAGAGGTACAGGAGAAGCTGAACCAAGATGCAGAAACCCTGAAGGAGGTGCAACCAGAAAACACCAAAGCAACTTCACAAGTCAATGGAATGACACCAAATATGAAAACAACAGTTGAGCCAGACGAGTCTCAAATGACCATATCATACCACCCACAATAAGGAATGGTCGATGATGTCACGAGTTGGTTGAAATGGTATACTGAGGAACAACCGGAAGTCGTTGGAACTTCCAACCAGCCACCACCACCACAGAAAGACAAGATACAGATACCCAGGTCACCTCGTAAGAAACTTGCAGAAGAAATCATTCTACCGTAGATACTAGATGGGTTACAGGTAGGAACATACCTATTGGGTTATATAGGAAATCTCAAATACTCGGATCACGATGTAGCAAACGAAGACAAGTTTTTGGAACTTGCAAAAAAGGTATACATGGAGACGATAGGCACAAATCCATTTGGGGAACCAATTTGTCAGCCACTCCAATGGGCAACAGGGTTGGAGAAGACATGAATCTTAGGTATGTTGTGTTGGAAATACTAGAACAACTGAGAGGGGGGGGTGAATCAGTTGTTTATAAGCTTAAACAATTTTATGCCTTTTAAATAATTATTAAGATTTCTTCATGTGTCATCAACCAATCATACAACATATGGACAGTAAGAGTAG
>ML821493.1:156892-179129 GCA_009831015.1 Picea engelmannii
AAGTCTGTCATTTCAAATTTCTTCTTAAGGTTGGTTTTCACATGGTTTAAAAGTTTTGAGTCACTACCAGTAAGGATAAGGTCATCAACATAAAGGACAAGGATTATGATATGGCTTCCTACTTTCTTGGTATAGACATTAGGGTCAGAATGGCATCTAGAGAATCCAGTGGCAATAAGAAAGCTATCCATTTTGGCATACCAAGCTCGGGGAGCTTGATTGAGACCATAAACAGATTTCTTAAGGTGACAAACAAGGCTAGAGTCATTCTAGACATAGCCAGGAGTTTGTTCCATGTAGATTTCTTCTTCAAATCGCCATGAAAGAAGGCAGATTTAACATCCATCTGATGGACCTCCCATTTATGTGAGGCGGCAAGGGCAAGAACAAGGCGGATGGAATTCATTTTGGTTACAGGGGCAAAGGTTTCATTATAGTCAATTCCTTCAACTTGGGAAAATCCTTTGGCAACTAACTGAGCCTTGTGTCTTTCAACACTTCCATCTGATGCATACTTAGTTATATATACCCATTTGCATCTAACAAGTTTTCTTCCTTTTGGAAGAGGTACAAGATCCCAAGTATCATTTTCCATTAAAGAATGATACTCTTCATTCATTGTTGTATCCCAATCTGGATGACCTGAAGCTTCTGCAAATGTCTCTAGATCATAAGTTTATGAAACTTGAGCCAAAAGAGAAGAGGCTCGCTGGAACTATGAACCTGTCCGACGTTGATCTGAGGGATCACCGACAAGATCACCAGCTGCTTCTCGTGTTGAATGGACCCATCTAGGAAGTGGTGGAATTGGTGCTTGTTCAGGTTCAAAGGACTCATCTGGAGGAATGTCAATAGGCGAAGGTGGATTTTCATCCTCACTTTCATCATATGAATAAGAAACCATAATAGGAACATAATAAGGCACAAACGTTGAAGATGGCTCGCAGGCCAAAGAAGGCACAACCGCTAAATTAAGCTTGCAGGCCAAGAGATTTTCATCAAATTTAACATCTCTTCTAAGAATAATTTCATTACAATGTGGTTGAAGAAGTCTATAACCTTTGATATCTTCAGAATAACCAACAAATATACACTTCTCACTTTTAGGCTGCAATGTTTTCCTTTTCTCACCAGGAATGTAAGCCCATGCTATACTGCCAAATACACGGAAGGGACTTACATCTAGTTTAATTTTAGTCAAAGCTTCTTCCGGAGTTATATTTTTAAGAGCCTTTGTGGGAGTGTGATTGACTATGTAATTTGCATAGTTGATTTCTTCTGCCCAATACTGTAGACTTAATCCCTTAGATTGGATCATACAATTAGCCATTTCTTTTAATGTGTGGTTCTTTCTCTCGGCAACACCATTTTGTTGTGGTGTATATGGAATAGTGTGTTGCATTTGGATGCCCTGTGTAGTGCAATAACTTGTAAAATTATTGTTCACATATTCTCCTCCATTATTTTTTCTTAACCTTTGAATTTGATGTCCAGATTGCTTTTCTACAAGGGCCTTGTAGGCCAAAAACTTGTCAAAAACTTCACTCTTGAGTTTTAAGAAGTAAACCCAAGTACATCTGGAAAAGTCATCAATGAAAGTTAAGAAATATTTGCACCTAGAAAAATAAGGAGAAGAAAGTGGACCACACAAATCACTGTGAACAAGCTACAAAGGACCTGAGGCGTGCCAAGAGGCACGTTTGTCAAAATTGTCCCGATGATGTTTTCTGAGAACACAACCGACACAAACACCATCTCTGCATGAAACAAGAGGAAGACCAGTCACCATTTGTTGATTACATAGTTACTGCAATGAGCAATAGTTTAGATGACCAAACCGCTCATGCCAAAGTTTTCTCAAGTCATCGTTATGAGCAACAAAAACTGATGAAAAAGTTGATGACCCAAAGTTGTCAAACTTGTACAACCTGGTAATATCATCAGCAAGTCTAGTTGAAAGAACATGCTTAGGATCTTTTAGATCCTTGATTACAACTTGGTGAGGTGAAAACTCGATGGTTTTACCTTCACTTGAATGAGTGATTTGATATACTGATAGAAGGTTACAAGAAAGATTTGGAACACATAATACATCATTGAAATGACCATTTTCTACCTGAATTGTTCCAGATCCTACAAAACTAAGAGATCTATCATCACCAACAAATATTTTCTTGGTGTTACATTCATTTAGAGAAGAAAATATGGCTTTATCCTTAGCCATATGATAAGATGCTCCTGAATCAATAAGCCACTCATCAGACGAAGAAGTAGTGGTAGAAGTTGTATTGAAGGAAAAACCAGAAGCAGAAAGTGCATGTCCATGAGAAGAAGAAGAAGAAGAAGAATCAATACTGATGTTGTGCTTCTTCATCACTGCTTCTAAGGTTGCCATCTTCTTGAAACATTTGAACTCATCATGACCATCTTTATTACAAAAGTTGCAATGTTTGTTAGTATTCTTACTTTTATATTTTGATCCTTTGTCACCATTAGGAGCTGAAGTTGTTTGAGCGAGTTTGGGACCCTTAGGTTGTTTGTTGTTGTAGCGAGGATGTTGCTTCTTGGGATACTTGGGTTTATCTTTTTGTTGGGCAACTAAGGCTTTGTTTGAGGTACCTGCAGTGTTGATCACTCTAAGTTGTACAAGCTTATCTTCTTCTCTAATCAAAGAAGTATAAAAGGACTCAAGGGTGGGTTTTACATAAGCTTTCCCTAGAGCCTCTTTCATGGCATAAAAGATAGATACAAACACAGAATATGCACTACCTAGCTTAGAAATAATAAGATATATGCAACGATGTTCCTCCATTACTATCTTACATTCTTCACATAAAATTTTGAGTGTTTTAAACTTAGATAGATAGTCTAAGGCAAGAAAAATCACTTTGACTCAAGGTCATTATTTGATTTTCTAACTGTTGTGCTCGAATAATATTGAGTTTACCAAACACAGATTCAATCATGTTCCAAGCTTCTTCGGGGTCATCAATTCCTTGAAGGTGGTACCTTAAATCAGGAGAGATGAACATTCCAATCAGTCCACCTGCTTCATCATTCCTATTATCCCATTTGGCTTTCTTATCATCATCCATCGGGGTTGTTTCCTTTCCCAAGGTAATCCGGTACAGGCCTTTACTTCTTAATAAATATTCCATATGGGATTTCCATTGGAAGTAGTTGTTGCTGGTAAGTAAGACATTACTTGTAGAAGCCATATTAAATATGCAGAAAATTTGGATTTAAAAACCAAGACTAATGATCTAGATGGAAATATCTCGAAAAGTTATGCTGTTTTAAAAAAAACGGCACTGAAAATGGACTTCCGATGTGAGAGTTATGCCCTTTTTAAAAAAGGCATAAACGGTGACAAAATAACCACGTGATAGTGTAAGCTACTTTATGAAGTGACCCACTTTTATAAAGAGAAGTGGGGATCACTTTTACAATGAGGTTACCTTATAACAGAAAATTTGCATGCAAAATAAATAACTCTGAAATAAAATATAAAGCTACTTATAGTGATTCACTTTTATACTTGAAGTGAAATGCACTTTACAATTTTTAGCATGAACTTTTTCAAAAAAAGTAACAAAAGAGAGACTTGAACTCAAGACCTCTTACTTAATAAGGCAAGTTTTAACCAAATGGTCTAGAAAAACATATTGTAATGTTCAGAAGGAGGATTGTTGTTGTTGTTGTTGTTGTTGTTGAAGACGGTCTTGGAGAGCATGCTCAAAAGAAATTATTTTCACACAAGAAAACAATTTCGCTTCTCGATGACAACAAGGGTTAGATCTCGGTTAGCTTACCTGGAAGATGCACAATTTCCTATCTGTTTCTGATTTGCCGAGATCGAACAGGGTGCGGGGCAAAGAGCATACGCAGATCTAAAAGAGTAGCAACCCAGAAATAAAAAATACAAACCGAAATAAAATCAAAATAAAACTTTGCAGAAATTTTAAAAAATGCATATTCAGGCTTTATACCTCCGAATCTGACTGTAATGGTCGTATCTTGGGAAAACATAAACCTTTTCGAGTGAAACGAAAAGTGTTATTGAATGAAAAGAGTGCTCTGGACGCAATGGAACATTCCTCTCAGCCCAGAAATGTACGGAAATGCCAGAAAATGGAGATGAGGAAACTCGGCTTCACGATCTCGATCTACAACAGGAGCAGGTCTTCAAATAGGCTTTGATACCATGTTCGACAAAATAGGTATTCCAACAGAGGATGAACACCTTCAGTAACCACTCACATAACTAGATCAAAGATCAACACACCAATTTTTTCATGTGGTAAAACCACTACGGGGAAACATCCACAGCCCCAGCCAAAGCGACCACTTGGAGCGGTTTATTAATGCAAAGAAAAAGATTATAGAGAGATTTTACAAGAGAGTTTCTCACAATCAATCATCAGTAAATGAACCTCCATGCTCTTTAAATAGAGATCATGGACCAATCGAGTGTTAAGCCACAGATCAGTGGCCATTAGGATCGAGGAGAGTATGAGCCGTCAGATCACTCTATGTCGGGAACATATCGTGACCGTCGGATTTCCTAACTACAAATGCATACTAATGCATACTAAAGAAACACACTAAGAAACACACTTTTACCTAACGATATACTATACCAAGTAGATCTTAACTAACTTCTAAGTGTCTGAATATCCTAACAAAGTATAGATGTATTAATCCTAAGTTCCCAAGGGTAGGGAACGAGTCACCAAGTGGATAAAGATTCTTGTGAAGGTGACAAGTGTTGAGTTGAAGGCATGCAAGATATATTGTTGTCCTCAGTGAATTCACGGAGAATCATTCAATGTCACGGGGAGGGTGCCTGCACAACACCCTCCTTAATTTCTTCTCGTGCCTTTTCCCTAAGAGAATAAATTCCCCCCCCCCCCTACAAATTTTTTCTACTGAAAGCCTCACATACTCTCTCATGCAAATGGAAGATCCCAAGTCTTTCTTCCCACTCTCCATACTTTACCATTTTCAATGTCTCTTCAGATCACTTTGAACCATCAATACATTGTTTTAGTTAGTTCCCTCTTTCTTCACCGATATGTAGCATATCGACAAAACCCCTTCTTCCTCTACCGACACAACCAATATTGGCACATTATTGATTTATTCATCGATACATCGTCCACCTTCCCGTGAACTTGGTCGATACACCGACACGTTTCAACTAAACCTCGCAGTCACATAAATATTTATCATTGGTGAAGTTCAGAAGATCAACGTTGGTACACCAGAGATGTTCACATGAAGTTCTTCACCATGCACAACCTTAAACCAACAAAATTCCTTTCATATTCATTGATACGTCGCATATCAACAAAAAAATCCTTCCTTTCTCCCTGATACATTATGTATTTCCGAGGTTCGTCTCTCTCTCGCTGATGCACTGCTTGTTGATGAGTTTCCCTCTTCTGTCACTGATGCGCCAATATAAGGATGTCGAACCCTCATAGGCATTGAATGCATCGATGATGATATTATTTCTCTCATCGAAATCGACCCTATCAACAAGACACACCTTCGTTTTGAGTCGCATCTTATTTTCCTCCAGCATGGATCCTTCTTACTGTGCCCATCAATCAGGCTCTTATCATTTCCAATGGGTAAGATTCCTACACCTAATTGGATAATTGATGAGTGATCTCCTATTTCAGTACTTAAAAAGAGTTAAGCAAAAATAACAATAAGTATGTAGAGCCATAGACTACCAAAACAAAAAAGAACCTGTGAATAGGGGAAAAACATCTCAGAATTAAGGAGGTTGCTTGTCCGAGTGGGAAATTCATTCATTCCTAGATGGCCAAACAAATACGATCACATGATGATGGAACGCCTCCACTGTCCTTTGTATCTTTGAAGGAGGAGAGAAATAATCCATCAACTAATCCAACTTTAACTTTATCTCCTCCTACAAAAATTGTTGTTCTTCCTGACACAATTCGTGAGCAGAAAATACGAATATGGGAGAAACAATTGGAGCACACAATAACTACTACTTTCTCATCATTAAAAAAATCATAAGTAGATTATAAATCATAGCCTAACTATGTAACCAAATTTTCTAAAAATAGCCAAACACAAACTTGAAGTAAACTAGAGATACCACTAACAACTAACTGGTGTCATAAATGCAACTACAATTGATCTCAAAATTCATTAGTAAAAGTAGGGGACAGGAGAGATTATTACCTAACACTTCCTCTTAATCTCAACTATTACAATCTCCCTCTTAATCTCAAATTCTACAATCATCAATACTAATACTACCTAAGTGTTGTCTCTGAAACTCAAAAGCAATTCTTCCCAATGGTTTGGTGAAGATATCTGCAAGTTGATCCTTAGATCCACAAAACTGAAATGTGATTTCACCATTGTTGACAAGTTCGTGAATGAAATGATAGCGAGTGTTAATATGTTTTCTCTTATTGTGAAATACATGGTGTTTAGACAATGTTATTGCCGAGCTATTGTCACAATAGATAGTAGTTGGCTCTTTTTCCACATGTGTAATATCCATCAAAATTCTTTGTAGCCAAATTGCATGGAAAGTTGATGTAGTTGTTTCTACTTACTCTACTTCTACGGATGAAATGATGACAATGGGATGCTTCTTGGAAACCCACAAAATTAGATTCATGCCTAAATGAAAAGAATATCAAAAATTGATTTTCCTGTCATCACGACTGCCTGCAAAATCACTATATGTGTATCTTGTAAGTGTGTTGTCTTCATAATATGTGTACCATAATCCATAATCATTCGTACCTTCAACATATCTTAAAATATGTTTTCCAACTCTCCAGTGAGAGTCCATGGGAGACTCCATAAATCTGGAAATAAAATTGACTGCATACATTAAATCAGGTCTTGTTGCAGTAAGGTACATGAGACTACCTACAAGTCTCTTATACAATGTTGAATCAACTTCTGGTCCATCATCATGCTTGCTCAATTTTTTACTTATAGAAATAGGTGTTTCTATTGGTTTGAATTTTTCCATATTCCTGAACCTCTTCAAGATGTCTGTAGCATACTTATGTTGACATATAAATATTAAAAATTCCTTCAGCAGATTGCTCAAATTCTATTCCCAAAAAATACATCATGAGACCAAGATCAGTCATCCAAACTCCTTTTTCATGACTTTTTAAAAATCATCTAACTGCATATTTCCAGTGTATATCATGTCATCAACATAAATACATAAAATAAGTATGTTACCTTGTTGATTTGCTTTGGTGTAGAGAGTAGGCTCATTATTGCTTCTGCTAAAACCATTGTTGATCAGGTAAGAGTCAATTATGCTATACCAAGCTCTGGGAGCTTGCTTCAGGCCATACAAGGATTTCTTCAATTTGTATACTTTGGACTCTTTACCTTTAACTTCAAACCCTAGTGGTTGATTAACAGAAACCTCTTCCTCTAATATGCCATTGAGGAAGGTGGCTTGACATACATTTGAAATACTAACCATTTGTTCTCAGTTGCAATAGCTAAAACAACTCGAATGGTATCTAACCTTGCTACTGGAGCAAAGGTTTCACCATAGTCAACACTGGGCTACTGAGAAAAACCTCCAGCAACAAGCCTTGCTTTATGCTTCTCTACTTGTCCTTTCTCATTCAACTTTGTCATGTAAACCCACTTGACACCAATGCTGTTTTTTTCTACGGGAAGATCAAGAAGATCCCGTGTCTTATTTCTCTGAATTGCATCAATTTCTTCATTCATGGGCTACACCCAATGCTCTTCTTTCATTGCTTCTTCAAAATATGTAGGCTGACAAGACAAAAAGGAAAATTGAACTTGTTGATCCATGTCATTATCTCCATCATAGACGTCTTTTAAAATTTTTGTTCTCTGATTTCTTGTAGAAGAATTTGTTTCACTGCTAGAAGAAGAACTATTTGTTGGTTGTTCTTCTTGTCCTTCCACCTGTAATCTTGACAGCCAAATTGGAGGAGTTGGATTATTAGATTTTTAGGTTGGGAGGTACTCCGCATGTTTTGTCTTGAGTGTAGATGTTACCTTATGTTTACATAACCAGGCACTTAACTTTGTAATGGGTTTTTATAAAGATGTTTTAAAGTGGTTCTTTTATTAAAGTGACTTTTTAATATAGTGTACCTTCTAATTTTAAAGTGATTTTATTTCATAAAGTACACTTATGAAATAAAGTGAAATGTACTTTAATATTTTAAGTGATTCATTTTGGAGGGAATGGATCATGACCCTTGATCTTGAAAAAGGCAAGATCTAATCTTGGCCTTTGGATTTAGGGTTGGGGAAGGTGAAAAGACACTTTAGAGGGAAAATGTCATTTTCAAATTTATAAAAGAATGCATTGGGTAGTGTGAAAAACACATTGAGAAGACATTGAGAGGAGATTGAAAGAGAATTTTCTAAGTAAGCTTGAGAGAGGAAGGAGGGAAGCAAAGAGGGCACGTTTTCCAAGGGATCTAGGGCACAAATCCCAAGGAAGAATTTATGTTTTGTTGTTGAGTTATTTTTCTGTTGTTGGAGGCCGTACTGTACGGTTATGTACAGTGCATACAATAAGAGGAAAGGGCACAAAAATTGAGGTAGGGATTGGCACAGATTTCGAGGTTGTTTTGATGTTGTTGGGTTGTATAGAATAGTTTGTACAACAAATTGTTGGCTCTGTTTTCGAGGAGCTACAATTTCTGAGAGGGTCGTACAACAGTATGGACTTGGCACAGAAATCAAGGCAGATTTTGGTGGCATTGTTTGGGTGTTGTAAATGATTTCTCTTGGTTGGAAATGTGATTTTGTTTTTGTTATGTACTTTCCTGAAGATGAATAATAAGATCTCTCTCTCTCTCGTTGGGTTTCCCCACATTGGGGTTTTCCCTGACATTTGCCTAAATTTTTGAGTTTTATGGGTTGTTGTCTATTGTGTTTATTTCCACTGCATATTTACCTAGAAATGTGTATTTTTTCTTATGGTAATTTCTGAATATGGGTTTGAGACATTTCATAAGTTCATGAAAGACAGTTATCTCTAGGTTGCTAAGTGTTTGACACAAATTTTAGCTTGTTGATTTTTGTCATTAAAAAACTACATGGATCTCCTAAGGTTTTCTCCTTTTCTTTGTTTGCTAAATCATATTCTTTTTCACTCCAAGATTTATCTTGTAGGAACTTGACATCTCTGCTCAGTACAAATTTATTGGAGATTGGATTCTACAGTCTATAATAGGCTTTGGATTGTTCACTATATCCAATAAAAATACACCTCTCCCTCCTATCATCCAACTTTCTTCTCAATTCGTCTAGAACATGAGCATATGAAATGCATCCAAACACTCTGAAATGAGAGACACTTGATTTAGTGCAACTCAATCCTTCTTAAGGAACCTAGCCATTCACACTGATTGTAGGATATTTGTTCAATATGTATATTGAACATGCTAAATCTTCAGCCCAATAATCATTAGATAAATTATTGATCTAGGTGGATATTGGTGGCCACCCACCTTTTCCAATTGACTCAAAACAGTTTTCTGGCAATTTTGGTAATTTACTATTTTTAGTAGTTTTTCGGATCCTGAACTTCCAGAGCTGTTTTGAGGCCCTAAATGATGTTTTTTGGGAAAATGGGGAGCAACATGGAACGAAGTTAATGTTGCTCACACAAAATTTGTATTCCTTGGATAGATATTGCTAATGGTGTATCGAGCGCCCCAAACATAGATCATATGAAAAAGTTACGCCCCTGGGAAGTTGACGTATCAACTACCCCCATCGAAGCCCACAAACCTTTTGGATTTTCATCTTCTGGGGTTAGGGTTTTGTATTTTCCTTATGTTAAAAAGGCCCTTAGAGCCTCATTGTAACAATCATCTTTTTGTGAATGCGAGTAGCCATCACATCTCTTCTCAAAGATAAGTTGCCACCATTCTAGCGAGTCTTTCACTCTGTATTTTTACAGTCTCTGTACATTTCTTTCATTAATAGAAATCATGTATTACTGTATCTCTGTGTTTATGGTTGCATCTCTTATACATTTATGTTATATTTTTGGATATCTGATATATCTCTGTAAATTTCTTTATTATATCTCCACTCTTATTTCGTGCCGAAAATAATTTGGATCAGTGGTATCAGAGCAGGTTGCTCTTGATCGTTTTTCAGTGCATGTCCCCGATGAGGTCCGAGTATAGAAAGTTAGGTCTCAAGGTTGTCTCTCTTGAAGACAATCGCTCTCACACGCCCAAGAAAACCTACATGGCAGAAGAAAAGAAAAACGATGAAGCAGACGATCCTATCAATCTGTTGCTTGAGCAAGCTCTCACATGACAGAGGGACGAAATGACAGAGAATTTTTCACACATCCTTCAATGCCTGTCGATAGCAACACGTACATCTTCATAAAAAAAACACTTTGGAGGCACCTCACCTTTCAAGGTACAAGTTAATTTTGATATTCCTGTATTTGAAGGACAAATAGATGCAAAAGCCCTAAACAAATGGTTAAACCTGCTAGAAGGTTATTTCTTTGTTCACAATTTTTTTGACAAGGAAAAGATCACCTTCGCACTCCTTAAATCTCTCCCCCGTGTCAAACATTGGTGGGAAACTTACTGGGAGAAGAGTTGCACAGAGGAGTCTAGAATATATGGGGCCGAGCCCACTTGGGATTTTTTTGTGGATGCGGTAAAGGAACAATATTATCCTGTTGGAAACTCTGAGGACCAATACATGTGATGGACCACACTACGGCAAGAGAGGGGCCAAGAAGTTCCAGAGTTCACCAGTACCTTCCATACCTTGGGCACCAAGCTGGGTATCAAAGAATCTGAGCGACATCTAGTTTTGAAATACTGCGGGGCTCTACATAGATACATCCAAACTGAAATGGATTTTCTGGACATCTCATCACTCGGTTATGCTTATCGATATGTTGTTAAAATCGAGCAGAAGTTTAAGCACCAGAAAAAATGGGAGTTTGTATCTGCAAATCCGTAACAACCAAAGTATGAGAAAGACGACCTTAACAAACAACTTCCTGAAAACCAGTCTAAGCCACAGGAAAAGAAGGGTCACGGGAAGACGAAGAAGGAAACCGGAAAATGGTGTGATTTCCATGAAATCCCTTGGAACAACACTGATGAATGTCGCTCAAAACATTCATTGGTGGCCAAGATCAAAGACAAGGAGCCGAACCCTGATTTAGAACCCGATTATGAAAATACTAGTAAAATAAAGATCATCGACGCAGACCCCACTTCGATTGTCATGACTGCAACAATTCAACCAAAAGAACCAACAGATCCTGAAGAGGGGGAGTGCCTTTTCCATTCACAGGATGTGGGTGAAGGGGACCCGGTTGCATTTTATTGTTGATAGTGGAAGCCAAAAGAACCTCATCTCAACAGAGGTCATCAAACAGTTGGGATTGTCAACAACACCACACCCACAACCATACAACATTGGATGGCTTCGCCAGGGAGGATATCTTTGTGTCGGCCAGCAATGTCGATTGTCATACGACATCCAACCCTTCAAGGATGAGGTATTATGTGATGTTTCCCCACTGGATGTCTGTGATGTTCTCTTGGGCCAGCCATATATGTGGAGACGCCATGTTGTTTATGAGTCTCGACCCCGCAGTGTGATTTTTTCTCTGGGGGGTCATCTCTACAGAATACCAGAGGTAGCTCTGACTATTGTCCCACCTAAAAAGTGTTGCAAGGTAGTATCTCATACTACAAAATTTAGTTTTTTCATAATCTGTTCAAAAGGTGAATAGAAGGATATTGCAACCACTACAACCTCGGTCCAAGCACCTTTTATCCAACAGAAGCAGATCGACAAGGTTGCAACAAAGCGCAAAGAATATTCCTTCTGCACATAGTCATCTCATGTATCCATATTGGTTAAAAAGGTCCAACCCTTCCAGCCACAGGTTCGTGACAACCTTCAACAAACTGAGCAGTGCGACGTCTCCAGCAAGGCAAGCAGCTCACCAAGATTCAGATTCAGCAACCGCTTTCCCCTCTCCCCCGGGAAATCAACGCAATGGATACCATTTATTCCTAAGGAGGGAGGATTGATCCAGGTGGATATCAGTGGCCACCCACCTTTTCCAACTGGCTCAAAACAATTTTCTGGCAATTTTGGTAATTTACTAGTTTTAGCAGTTTTTTGGGTCTTGAACTTCCGAAGCCCTAAACGAGTTTTTTGGGGAAAAAAGGGAGCAACATTGAAATGAAGTTCAATGTTTCTCACACAAAATATGTAGTCCTCGGATAGATATTTCTAACGGTGCATCGATCACCCCAAACATAGATCATATACAAAATTTACGCCCTGGGAAGTTGACGTATCAACTACCCCCATCGGGGCCTGCAAACCTTTTGGATTTTCATCTTTTGGCATTAGGGTTTTGGATTTTCCTTATTTTAAAAAGGCCCTTAGAGCCTCATTGTAACAATCATCTTCTTGTGAATGAGAGTATCTGTCACATCTCTTCTCAGAGATAAGATGCCACCATTACAACGAGTCTTTCACTCTGTATTTTTACAGTCTCTATACATTTATTTCATTAATAGAAATCGTGTATTACTGTATCTCTGTGTTTATGGTTGCATATATGATACATTTATGTTATATTGTTGGATATCCGATATATCTCTGTATATTTATTTATTATATCTCCACTCTTATTTCGTGCCAAAAATAATCTGGATCAATTATTTTCTTTGAACATGCTCCTGGCCATATTCATGATAGTCCTGTTTTTCCTTTCGGATACTCCATTCTATTGTGGAGTGTACCTTGTTGTGAACTTCCTCTTGATGCCTTGTTTCTTGAAAAATATTGTAAATTCATGTGAATCATATTCACCTCCTCCATCTGACCTGAGCACCTTGATGTATTTTCCACTCTGTTTTTCAACCAAAGATTTTAACTCTATGAACTTTGAGAAAGTTTCAGATTTGTTCTTGAGAAAGTAGACCCAAAATTTCCTGCTAAAATCTTCAATAAAGGTTAGACAGTAAAAACTTCCCCCAATGGATTGGGTTTGCATGGTACCAAAGAGATCTGTATGGACTAGTTCTAGATTCTCTTTTGCTTTATAAGAAGCAGTGGGAAAGCTATCTCTATGATGCTTTACTAGAATACAATTTTCACATGGACTAGATTGTTCATTTATCACTGGCAATCCCTTGACCATTGACTACTTTTGTAAAACACTAAGACTCTTGAAGGGTAAATGACCATACCTTCAATGCCACAACCAAGTTTCATCTATGCTAGATACATTTTGAGCAGATGACTGTGACAAATTCACACTTTTCAAATTTAATGGAAACATTCTATTTTTGGTCATTTCCACCTTTGCTATGAGTCTCCTACTAGGCGGATTATCTAAGATGAAGCAAGTAGAGCCTTTAAATTTGACATCATATCCATTTTCACTTAACTATCCTACACTGATCAAATTATGCTTAAGATGTGGTACATAGAATACATTATGAATTTATTTCAGTTCATTTTGTCTACTTATGACAGTAACAATACCTTTACCATGGGCTTGAAATTTAGAATCATCACCTAGCTGAATTTTTTATGTGGTCGAACTATCTATGCTGGAAAAAAAATTGTTACTCGTCATATGATTGTTGCAACCATTGTCCAGCAACCAAAAATCCTTGTTGTGATCTTTGGTGATCTGGCATGACAGGAACATTACCTCAAATGTCCCTTCTTCAGTGTTGGAGACATTGGATCTACCTTTGTTATGATATGATAGCTTCTTCCTACATTCACTCTCATAATGTCCATACTTCTTGCACTAGAAGCTTTGAATGTTGGACTTGTCTATCCATTTTCTTCCTCTCCATCTCTGACTATGAGAATGTCCATGATGGTATGATTGCCGTGATTGTTCAAGAGGTAAAATTTCTTTAGTATGATGAGAACCTCGTCCTCTTCGGCCTCAGCCTCGGCCTCTGCCTTGACCTCTTCCTCCTCTTCCTCAGCCTCTACTAAAGGAAGCATGAGTTTGGAAGGCATTTTCCAAGGACTCTTCCTCCATGATGAGCCTTGAATCATGAGACAGAAAAGAACCCATCAGTTCATCAACCATCTATTTGGACAGATCTTTGGACTCTTCTATGGCCACAACCACCATGGACAATTTCTTTGTTAAGAAGCAGAACACTTTCTCAACAATCTTTTGATATGTTATTTCCTCAGCATGAATCTTGAGTTGATTCATGATTCCAAGCAGCTTGGTCATAAACTGATCAATATTCTCAGTTTCTTTCATCTTTAAGTTTTCAAACTCTCTCCTAAGAGTTTGAAGTCGAACGGTTTTGACTTTTTCATTACCTTGGTATGCCAAAGCCATAGTATCCCAAGCCTCTTTTGCATTGGTTGCACCTGTCATTTTTTGAAAAATTGTGTCTTCTACTGAACTTTGGATTCTAGAAACTTTGCATTTGTTTCCTTCTTTCTTAATGCTTTGAGAGCATTCCTCTTATCATTGTTCATTGTTTTTACAGTAGTTTGTTCAAGTTCTGTGAAGCCACTCTCAATCGTTTCCCAACATTCCCGAACTTGCCGAAATGACTTCATTTTGATAGACAAAAATTCATAATTTTTGGTTGTTAACACGAACCCTTGCATTTGCCATAAATTGTTGTTGGATGTCATGGTTCTTCGCTCCCTCTTTTTGGCTTATATTTTGAACATTTTTTTTTTCTTGGTTGCCTATCCTCCACTCTCTGGATGCGACCAAGAAAAATAGTGTAACTGAGTGAACTCGGTCGCTCTTTCTCCACTGTCTAGGGATGACCAAAAAAGGCTCGGTTGCTCCTTCTGAACTGGCTAAGTGTGACCGAAACAGCCTAGTCGCACCTTATGAACTAGCTAAGAGTGACCGAACAAGCCTGGTCGCACTTTGTACTAAGGTAGGGGAAACCAAACTAAAAACCCAAAATTTTTGAAGAGTTTTTCTTCAAAATTCTCCAATCTCGAAGAAAATTTCCCTTTACTCTTCAAAGAAAATTGCTCTCCACTCTATGAAGAAGCTTAACCCTGATACCATGAAACAATTGGAGCACACAACAACCGCTACTTTCTCATCATTAACAAAATCATAAGTAGATTACAATGCACAGTCTAACTAACTATGTAACCAAATTTTCTAAAAATAACATCACAAATTTGTTGGGAGTGACGTTGCAGTCTCCATCACAATCTTCAGGGGGGTTTCTGTATACAGAGGAGGATCCTCGATGGCCATTTGACGTCATTCGTCGACTTTGGGAAGAGAGGAGGCCACCAGTTGGTGGCTCCCAAGAGCACAATTGCATCATCAATGTGGGCTTAGTAACATCTCATCCGGTGATATTCGCAGTATTCTAAACACTGTATCTTTTTGTTGATTTTGCATGAAATTTGGTGATGAATGGTTGGATTTGCAGATTTGACTGATTAAATTTGTATAATCAGAGTGTTTCAGGGATTTCTCAGCAAGTTGAATCTATTTATGCATTCAGAAACACAATTTAAATAACAGAAAATAAAGATTTTATCCAAATTTACATCGCCCAAAAAACCCAAAAGTAAAACCTTTAACCAACATCCAGATTTTCTCTAACTATTAACTATCTATTTTTAATATAAAAAATAAAAATAAAATTTATAATAATAATAATATAAATAAACCATAAACACCAACATAAATAAACAATGATATTTTCAAATATAAAATATATTATACAAAAGATTATTTTAAAATTTTTGTTTAAAATGTAATGCTTAAAAATCCTTTTGCATTTAAAAAATGTTAACACTATTGTTTACATAGTTATCAATTATTAAACTTCTTGAGAACATTTAATTAAAGTAGGAGTTACAACTCTAAATAAAAATGACTTTGTCTAACTATTCTACATTTTAACTTTTTTTCAAACAATTTTATATAAAAGAAATCTAACATTACACATACCTTATCTATAACTCCAAAGGAAATATAAACACCATTTTATAATAATATTTTTTTATTTACTTATTTAACTTTCAAGTTAAAAAATTAACTTAATAGCTTGCACTCAATCATTGTAATTCTTAATTCTAAGAAAAGATGCACATCAATAGCTTGCACTCAATCATTTTGAAATAACTTAAGATTGCGGAACACCAAAATTCCACTTAAATTATCCATAAGCAAAAATACTAAATCAAACATAATAAAGTTATGCAAAAGAAGATTAAAGTGACTATATGTGGGGTTTGCAAAAACAATAATAACATGGATCCAAGTATTTCATTAAAAGTGAGTGGAAAAATTTCACGAGAAGAAAATTAACAACTTATCTTGAAAGAGTGAAAAGTTAGAGGTAGGCCAAAGTANTTTCAGGGATTTCTCAGCAAGTTGAATCTATTTATGCATTCAGAAACACAATTTAAATAACAGAAAATAAAGATTTTATCCAAATTTACATCGCCCAAAAAACCCAAAAGTAAAACCTTTAACCAACATCCAGATTTTCTCTAACTATTAACTATCTATTTTTAATATAAAAAATAAAAATAAAATTTATAATAATAATAATATAAATAAACCATAAACACCAACATAAATAAACAATGATATTTTCAAATATAAAATATATTATACAAAAGATTATTTTAAAATTTTTGTTTAAAATGTAATGCTTAAAAATCCTTTTGCATTTAAAAAATGTTAACACTATTGTTTACATAGTTATCAATTATTAAACTTCTTGAGAACATTTAATTAAAGTAGGAGTTACAACTCTAAATAAAAATGACTTTGTCTAACTATTCTACATTTTAACTTTTTTTCAAACAATTTTATATAAAAGAAATCTAACATTACACATACCTTATCTATAACTCCAAAGGAAATATAAACACCATTTTATAATAATATTTTTTTATTTACTTATTTAACTTTCAAGTTAAAAAATTAACTTAATAGCTTGCACTCAATCATTGTAATTCTTAATTCTAAGAAAAGATGCACATCAATAGCTTGCACTCAATCATTTTGAAATAACTTAAGATTGCGGAACACCAAAATTCCACTTAAATTATCCATAAGCAAAAATACTAAATCAAACATAATAAAGTTATGCAAAAGAAGATTAAAGTGACTATATGTGGGGTTTGCAAAAACAATAATAACATGGATCCAAGTATTTCATTAAAAGTGAGTGGAAAAATTTCACGAGAAGAAAATTAACAACTTATCTTGAAAGAGTGAAAAGTTAGAGGTAGGCCAAAGTACAATATACATTACAACTTATTAGGTAATAAACAATTGTTGATAAAAATATTTTCTCCAACAAATGTTTGATGTTTTTCATTTCTTCATTATTTTATAACATATTTATTATTATTATTAGTCTCCATAGAAGGTGTAAAGGGATTATAGCAATAGATAATTCATTGACTTCATATTAATATGTTCTATGACTATAAATTTTGGTATCATCTTTATTGTTCGAACTATAAAACTAAAAACATTATTTTTTATATAATAAAAAAAATCTTATATGTAGTCATCTTATTGGATAATAGATTAGAAGTCGTAATTCCCAATACTCTTTAATTCCCAATACTCTTTCATTCATACTCTTTAATTCATGAAGATCTTGGATTAACACACATATAGTTTCTTATGCATTGCTCTAAGGTGAATTAATACTAGCATTAGTTTGAATGTTTGTCTTGACATTTTCAGTAAATTGTAGAAGGATTTTTGTTTAAAATTTTTGTTTGAATTGCGAACATGTGTGAAAAATTCAAACTACATCAACAAAATCATAACTAATTATAGAGCGAAAATTATTCCAAAGCTTCTATCCAGACTCCAATGCTCAACTACTTTGTTTAGCCCTGCACTCTGGGCTTAGCTTTTGACAAGAACATGGAAAAACCCCAGTAAGGCTTAACACAATAATATAAAATGTTCGGAGGTTACGTGTTTTTATTCTCACATTGACTTTGTTGTAAGAACCCAAGGCCATAGAGATCACATATCTAGGTTAGTGGTTCAACCAAATATTTTCTATTGTCTGTTACGAAAAAAAATATAACCAAGGTTGGTGGTTCAACGAAAATTGTTCTATTGGTTGCAATACAAAGATATAAGGTGGTTCAACTAAATTTGTTATGTTTTTTGCAATACAAAAATATGAAATATGATGACACAGTTATATAAATTATGGTTGCAGTGCATATGTCAAAATGCATTGCACTTGCACCATTGAAAGAAGAACTTATGCCAACTTTTAATTAACGCATATGGTGGCATTTCTTGTCGGAGGGGGCTCTTTAGAATAAGTTTCAGAAATCACCAATTCAAAAAAACGATGAACCCCCATCATTGGTGGGTTTTTCTAATTTAACAGATAACTTAATTGTTAGTTTGTTTACCTAAACTTACCTACTTTTTCTTTAGTGGAAAGAACTTGGCAAATGTAATTGAATTTATTATTCATTTAAACTTTCGTGCTGATTGTGAAGTACACGTTTTGAAAGTTGTAATTGATTTTTTAAAAATAAATCAATGATTGTTTTAATTTAACTATTGAAAAACTTAGAAGCTTAGAAACTAGTATGGAATGGATAAAAAGTTTTTATCTATTTATTTTTTTAGTATTTTTTTTTCAAAAATTATAATCTGTGTGAATCATACACATTTTAAAAGTTGTAATAGAAAAAAACGGTTTTGTTACTTCTTTTTGACTTCGTTAATATATTATTTAAAAATTATAGAGCAGTTGTTTCTGTAATGCATTCAACCCAAAGGATGAAATGCTAATGCCAAATTTTCTTTATTTGTTGGCGTCTATGGAGCCATGTTTGAATTTTAAGTGTTTACCATAACATTTATTTTTGTCTTTTGATATCTGATGTGTGCCTGGAAATAAAGTTCACACCGTTAGTTATGTAAACAAGTGCTGGAAAGCGCTAAATCACCAACTTGCAAATGTCATAGTGACCATGAATGCTGAATGTAATGGTTTAGTGAACATTAATTTAATTTAGAGTTGAAAATATGAATTGTTATCGATAAAAAAAATGAACTCAATAGTAATTTGGAAGACAATGTACTGTACATATGTAGTCTGTGATTTTACAGAATACACATTGTGTGTAAACTTTCATTCTATAGAGTATGTTGGTTTTTGGATGTTACAATAATATGATTAAAACTTGCATTTTATTAATTTGGAAGACTGTTGGCCCTCAACCAAGTTTTGAGGAAACGTTGGTTGTGTTTGACCATTTTTGGGACTTCGACAGGGTGGTCGAAGATGGAGCCCCAAGGCGAAGCGGAGATCGCGAGATAACGCCCATTTTTGCGGCCTTTTTGGGCTTTTAGGGTTTACGTAACGGGTGTGGGATGTCGGCCCATGGGTTTACCCATGGTTAGGCCTTTTTGTTATGTATAAATAAGTAGCTAAGCGATGTAAGTAGAGGTCAGTTTTTGAGGTCATAGTCTTAGTGCATGACTAGAGTATGTTAAAAATTGTAGAGCTAAGTGCAAGTGATTGTAAGAGAATTTGTGCACAAACTGTGTAAGGCTTTGTTCCCTGACCTAATTCGGGGAAGGAGGATTTGACGAGGTGCACGCAGATCTCCTGTCCTTTGTGGAGTTGGCTCTGTGGCTTTATGCACAGGAGAAGAGGAATATAAGAAGCTTGAATACTAATAAATAAGAAGAAGAGTTGGTGGACGTAGCCCCACACTAGGGTGAACCACGTATATCCTGTGTTGATGTGTTTTGTGCAATGTTATTCATGTTGTTTATGTATTTATCTACTTAGTGCATTGATCTTGATGTATGTTAGATAGATGCATGGATGCTTAGTGCTTTATTGATGGTAAATGAATGCTAGATCTGAGTTAATGCTATGTGCTTGGAAGTATTTCATCTAATTATTACTGCGTTGTTGTGTACTTAGGGTTTAATCTACGATGTGAATAAGAACCATAACTTAATGCATATTGTTGTCTAAGTGCTCTGTTAAGTGTTGTAATCACATATTTGTGTCTCAACTAGGTTGTAGACACCTGAGTCCTTCAACCCCCTTGCCTCTACCTCGAGTGAGACTGCATCTGCTTCGTAGGTGTTGCTGAAAAGGCCAGTAGTTGGGGTTTTGTTTGTGCGTTGTTGAAGCATTGAACCCTGGGTCTGCCCTTGTGCCAACAAATGGTTTCGTTGTCGGGACCTGAAACTGTGATTGTTGGGAACTAAGGAAAAGAGAAAGCTATGTGCGTAGATATGTTGTTGTAGTGCGTAGTATTTTACTTGACTTGCGAAGTTCTATGCTAAGAAAGAAATCAGATATGAAGAAAAGAGGTAAGATCTTAAAGCTCTGTGCTCTGGTAAAGGTAAGATAAGCAAAAAAAATTGTTTCAAAAGTATGAATCTAGGTATGCTTGATAGATTATGTTCTAGTCTGAAAACTAGGGCACAGTTAGAAGAAAGATTGGATCTAAATAAATTTTATATAGATAGTGAAACATATGTTATTGCTATGCATAGAAAGAATGTTTGGACTAACAAGTGGATGCAAGAACCTATAAATAATTGTTGCAGATTGTAGGTCCATCATTGCGACCCTAGTGCGCGGTACAGGAAGGGTTGGGGATCATTTAAAAGAAAGAGAGGATTGACACTGTGTTATAATTGCAGAAGATCGGGACATCTTACTAAGGAATACCCTGGTATAGGTCTTATTTTCTTTTGTTGTAAATCTATTGGTCATGAGGTTGAGGATTTCCCTAGAATGATTGCTAAAATTGAACAGATGAACATGAGACAAAAAAACTATGAAGGAGGTCAAAGGAGTGAGGATATGTTAGAAAACCAGAAAGAATCAGAGACTATGTTATTACAGCTGAATGAAACACTGAATGATCATAGAGACATCATTTTACTAGAGATCTTCAAAGAAAAGAAGTGAATAGAAGCAAGAATAAGAGACTTCGACATAGACTGTGTCTTGGATGAGGACACATAGGTGAATATTATGCCATAAAGCACTTGGAAAATTTTGGGAAAGCCTTCTATAGTACCTTCATTGGGAAAGATAGGTTTGTTTAAAGGAAAGATGATAACCCTATGTGGAAGATTTACTAATGTATCTATGATTGCCCATGGAACATCGATCGAAGAAGAATTTGAAGTCATTAAGTTTGTTGAGAACAACACCCCTTTCCCCCTTTTGTTAGGAAAGACTTGGATTGAGAAAAATTAGATCTGAAGGAAAGCAGAGGAGGAAGCCACAGAAAAGAAAAAGAAAGAATTAAGGGACTTCATGACTAGAAAAATAAAGCGACTAATAGAAAAACAAGAGAATAAGTCGAAGCAACAGAGGGCTAGAGAACTAGCTCTTGAAGCTGGAAGAACACAAGAAAGTTTAAAGAACCTGTCCATACAGGAAATAAGTGCATTCACCCCAAAAATAGTAAGAGAAGAGGTATTACCCTTGAAACCTTTGGAAGACCCTCATAAGTGTGAAGTTACTACGCTAAGAGAAGAAAATAATAAGAATGGAAAGAGGAATCCAAAGACTCAAATTTTAGGAAAGAAGGCCAGAAAGTTTAGTAAGAAGAAAGAAAAATTAGAAAAACTACGGGAAGTCCCATAAAATACTTCGCAGAAGGCAGGCTTGTAGAACTTGAATCTCACCGAAATAGCAGAACCGTGCAGAATGGGACTTCACTACGCCGAAGCTATATGACCGTTGGAGGCATCTTGACCATTACAACGATGCTCCAGAATGGCTAGAAATGCAGTTATGGAAGGAAAGATCACCATTGGACTATTGAGACCGCGCTATAACAGATGGATGCACATTGATGGAAATATTCATACCCGTTGAAGGAATCCATTACGGCGTTGCTTATTTAACTCGTCAGATGTTGTGTCAGGACCACTTTTTGCAAACTGAGATATCCGTGCTAACATAGAACTGATTGCATACTGCGTTGTGCTGTCTAGACTTCGCCATTCATTTGATTACCTTGATTGTCCATCTTCCTACCCGAGTTTCTTTATTACAAGTGTGGATGTCAAGCGAGCATAGCGCAATAGAGAATTCTATGGAAGAGATACTTATTGACCTCATGACTAAGAAAGTCATGTATGTAGGAATACAAGCATCATTGACTGGGCGACATTCTG
>ML821493.1:184835-201395 GCA_009831015.1 Picea engelmannii
TGTAGGTTGTATCCCTTCATTTTGTTGGATAATAATAAAGAAAGGACCTGGAAATTTCTCTGGTGGATGTAGCCCACACTGGGTGAACCACGTAAATCTATGTCTCTCTTGTATTGTGTATCTTCTGTGTTTTATTTCCTCATTTGTTTTATTTTATTGCTTCACAGTCCTGTTTTTCTAACACGTGGTCGACCTCGCAGGGAAGTGTGTCTAAGGAATGTAGATGAACTGAGCGAGTTACATCGTCAATGAGTTGGAGAAGGAATTTCATGAAGCACTGGACCAAGGATATGAATTCCACTTCAGTTGGTTATCGGTGCTCATTGCATTTGTTGCTTGGAAGAGGGTGGAAGGAGAAACATTCCATGAAGTCGAGACATCAGAATTGTTGACCACAAGGTTCGTTACCTTGTGGTATATGAACGATTTGGCGAAGAAGTGGTAGTCGAATGATGTCTTCAATACTTATTACCTACAGCTGAAGCGTGCCATTGAATCATTTCCGTGGATGACCCTGAATACACTCCATCGATACAGGCCACTCGTGAAGTTCCATGCAGACCGACACTTCATCTACATCACTGTGTGCGGAAATGAAAGTAAGGAGGATCTATAGTCTTACTATTAGTTGACTGAGGAAGACATGGAAGAGATCACTAAGGAATGGCTAGTAGAATTCCTTATACCAGTGGAGGATGCAGAACTCTCCGACCCTGATATCTTCGGAAGCCCATTAGTCACATGGGTCAAACATGATGGACAAAGAAGCACCCAGAAAAACAAGACAAAGGATGAAGTCCAAGACATAGAAAATGATGAGAAGGACATCGCATCAGAGGAAACTGCACCTGACTCACCTGGAGGAGGAGGAGGAGGAGAAAAAGTGAACCAAGAGGAAGGAGGGGAAGAAGGATAAAATTAGGACAAAGGTGAAGCTACACCGTCGAAGGATCCCCTCACCACAACAGAAGCATCGTAGAAGAGGAAGGTTTCCCCGGAGAAACCTTCGGCAAGGAAGAAGGCTCGCGCCAACAAGCCTCAGTCGAAGAATGTGCTCACAGTCGATGACATTGATCTCATCATCATAGTTGTAGAAGATGCTTCAGAAGACATATTGTAGAAACAAGGGGCAAAGCAGGAATCGATGTATGACAGAATAAAGAAAGAGATTAGAGACATCTAGAAAGCTATCCATTCGAGCTGTGTAGTGCCTACCGCACCATCCTCATCAGAAAATGTAGAATTGGGGGATGAGACCACCCAGTTGTGAAGGTTAGCAAATGTGACAGAGGTTCGACTTCATCGGTCCCAAGAGGAAAAGGAACAGGCGACAGAGGCCTTAAAGAAAGAAAATGAGGAGGTCCTAGAGAAACTTCAAGTTGCGCAGAAAGAGAAATATGAACTTAGGATGATGTTCGAAGAGGACAAAGAGAAAATCCAGAAAGAGAAAGACCAGCTTTTCGCAGAGCATATTGGGGTTAAAGAGGCAGTGACTAGAGCACTCCGCTCTATTCTGGCCTTGGTACAGGAGGAACCAGAGTCAACAGAGATGCAGTGGGGAAGCTCGTTGAGGACATTCAACAACTTCAAGCAAGAGTAGCAGAATTAGAACTTCAAGCAGTGTCGAGCACTCCGCAAGAAGTGCGGGATCATAGGAAAGAAGCTGCCAAGAGCACAATACAACAAATTAGAGCATTAGCCTCAGAATGTAAACAATTGAGTGAACAAAGTGCGCAAACCTATGAGTGCCTTGAAGAAGATCCAGAGGTGAGGATATTGGAAGCACAACTCCAGGAGGCAAAGAAGCAGGCATACACCTACAAGCACAGATGAAACTGATGACTATAGTTGAGAAGATGAATAGGTCACAGGAGCAACGCACATTCCAACAATAGGTTACTACCATCCAAAGCAAGGTTATGGAAGTGACACAGAGACTAAAGGCAGTGCAGGACAGAGCCTGCACGCTTTTTGAAGAAATCAAGGGACAAGGCTCACAACTGGAACAGATGGTCGTGACAGTGGAACAACACCTGGAAGGGCATGTCACTGAGCAAGTAATTCAAGAGTTTTCCGAGCAGAAGGCTTTGGAGAAGCAGCAAGTTGAGGCATATTGAGCTAATCTCGAGGCCTTCGAATTAGAGTTGCCCAGATCGAAGTGACTCGGGACAAGTCACAGGTGAGTGTTGGGGGAATGTTGTACCTAGACCAAGTTTTGAGGAAACGTTGGTCGTGTTTGACCATTTTTTGGACTTTGAGAAGCTGGTCGAAGATGGAGCGCCCAGGTGAAGTGGAGATCATGAGATCTCTCCCATTTTTGTGCACTTTTTAGGATTTTTGGGTTTATTTAACGGGTATGGGATGTCAACCCATGGGTTTACCCATGTTTAGGCCTTTTTGTAATGTATAAATAAGTAGCTAGGCGATGTAAGTAGAGGTTAATTTTTGAGGTCATGGGCTTAGTGCATGACTAGAGTATGTTAAGACTTGCAGAGCTAAGTGCAAGTGATTGTAAGAGACTTTGTGCAAAAACTCTGTACGGCTTTGTGCCCTGACCTAATTTGGGGAAGGAGGATCTGGCGAGGTGCGCATAAATATCCTGTCCTTTGTGGAGTTGGCTCTTTGTCTTTGTGCACAGGAGCAGAGGAATATAAGAAGCTTGGAGACTAATAAAGCAGAAGAAGAGTTGGTGGACGTAGCCCCACACTGGGGTGAACCACGTATATCCTGTGTTGATGTGCTTTGTGCAATGTTATTCATGTTGCTTATGTATTTATCTTCTTAGTGAACTGATCTTGATTTATGTTAGATAGATGTATGGATTCTTAGTGCTCTATTGATGGGAAATGAATGCTATATCTGAGTTAATGCTACGTGCTTGGAAGTGTTTGATTTGATTATTACTGTGTTGTTTTGTACTTAGGGTTTAATCTATGATGTGACTAAGAACCCTTAATTAATTCATATTGTTGGCTACGTGCTCTGTTAAGTGTTGTAATCATAGGTCTATGTCCCATCTAGGTTGTAGACACCTGAGTCCTACAACCCCCCTACCTCTACCTCGGGTGAGACTACATATGCTTCGTAGGTGTTTCCAAAAGGGACGGTAGTTAGGGTTTTGTTGGTGCATTCTTGAAGCGTTGAACCCTAGGTCTGCCCCTATGCCAACAAAGACTCTAGAAACAAATCCTATCTACATGGATTTGGATGTGATTTGACACCATGCAACTTGGTTAACCTTAACTTTAACATCATGTTTTGTGGAATTCATCTTTTGTATTGGTCTCATTTGTAATGTTTTTTCTAATCTTAGCTCTTTTTGAAATTTAGTACCATATTAACAATTACCAATATTTTTCTTTAATGCTCTGAATTCACTCAGGTGCCATATAACCATTAAATCCTCTTGAATTTCCATTTTAACCCTTTGCAAATAAAATTGGGCTTTCATGATATTTCTCGCAATTTAATTCCATGATTTATTTCCCACAATTTTGTAGACTTGAACCATTAAAGTCTCTCATATTCTATTCTAACCCTTCTACAGACAAAAACATGGGCATCCATAAAAAAAATTCATTCATTGTTCCCTTGCATTCTTCTCAGTTCGAAACATTAAATTTTACTCAGATAAATATTCCTTGCATATTCTTGCTAAATTCTTTTCGGTTAAAAGGACTACATTGTCATTTTATTTTGATATACCATGGCATTCAATATTTGGGAACATGAGAGAACATGCAAGCCCATAGCCGTATACCCTCGGCTTTGAACTAGCACAACAACTTCAACATTGGTTATTACCATGCACACTCTCTTCCACCATGTTCTCAACTTGTCAGACCAAAAATGCTCTTTAGTGGTCTGAATTATACACATTTCTAACCAATTCACTGTTACTATGCCTATTTCAGTGATAGCATCACTCTTTTGAGAAAAACTATTTTTTATCAACAACACAATCACAAACAAGCACCACCAAAAAAACTAGCAACCTTGCATGTCTGTATCATAAACATTTGTCACCAATTCACTGCTACTATGTCTTTTTATTTGAAAGCACCAATGTGAACAACTACATCTTAGTCATATAACAATAATTTTTGTTCCAATCAATATAACAGTAAATGAAATAAATAAGGAATCTATATCATGAACCCAACACAACACATATGCTTCAATCATCTTTTTATTATTCAAAGGTCAATACAAACAACCTCTAGACTTTACTCCTTGCTGCCTGACATGTGTGTATTCCATTGTATCTTTGTACTTTTCACTAAGTATATTATGTTCCAGTACTATACAAGCACGACATAGACGTCTAGATGCACGGGTTGGCATACTCACGAGTTCACATTTATAGTCATGCTTTTGTATCACGAGTTCGATCGACGAATTCCTCATTCCATACTCAACCACTTTTTGGATTGCGGATTCCCGGGCTGGCGGGCTCAAAATTGCGCTTCTATTGTTCTATGTCCTCCAAACAACACCCAAAGTTCCATGATATACAAATTGACAGCTGGATTCCTGGGCTGGCGTGCTCAAGATTGTGCTTATATTATAAATTTTGAAGAAGACAACCCGCACACCTAGACATTTTCGGAAAAATGAATAATAATAAACACAAAGATAAAAAATATAATAATAATATACAAAATTATTATTCCATTCCAATTTTATTAGATATCAACTCATAAAAGAGAATGAATTTTATATCGATCATACATTTAAAAAAAAATGGATTTAACATCCTTTAATAATTTTATGTAATTAAATTGTACAATATTAATGTTTAATATTTGGAAACAATGTTTTTGGATAATGTTAGATAGTTGATAGGATCACTATCCGTCAACAATATCTCTCCTCATTAATTAATAGTTGAATAACTAATTTATTAAAGGATAAAGATTAAACAAAGACAATTATTGGGTGTATCTCATCATCCAATCTTACACCCTCCCTCATATTTTCAAAATAAAAAACACCTATCACTATAAGTTAATATATCACATATTTTAAATTCAAATAATATATTACTAATACAAACATGCAAAATATAATAATAATAAATACAATTATTTTATCCCATATAAAGTTTATTAGATATCACCCAAAAAAATACAACCAAGTTTATATAGATGAGAAAGTTTATTAGACATCAATAAAAAGTTATAATCAAAAGTACACAGTAAAGTTTTTTCAAAACTTAAAATTAACTATTCTTATTTTAAAATTTTGTTAATTTTATTTGAAATTTAAATTATTCAAAATAAATTTTGATTTTTATTGAGAGTGTATTTACCATAAACTTAAAAGAATTAATTAAAAATTTTAAAATCAATTATGAGAATATTAAAAAAACACAATTATATTAAATTTTATATTATTATAAAATTAAGATAAATTTTATAATAATGAAATTATTAATAAATAAAAGTATTATAAAACTTTTATTGATTTGAATTTGAATAATCAAAATTATTTAAAAAAAAATACATGTTTAAAATTAAAATAAATATCTAGATTTTATTAAATTATCTATGAAAGCTAATGGTTATATGGAAGTTTGAGACCATAAAGTTTAAATTTCGTTAAAGTTTATTAAAATATGTAGGCGAATGGTTCTATGGAAGATTGAGATAGTAATTTAGAAGTTAAATTTTAAGAAAATAAAGTAAGAATTACCATAGTCCAAGTAAGTCAACAAATTATCGATTGTTATAGTCCCTCCCTGCCGAAGGCATAGAGGGACTATAGCAATCGATAATTTGTTGACTTCATATTAATATGTCCTTTGACTATAAATTTTAGCATCATCTTTGTTAGCACTAGAAGTCACCTCTGGATTGAGGCAGAGGTAAGCCCAGTACCCATCAGTTTTATATGTCACAACGAATAAATAAAGGTGTTCAAATGGGCACAGACCCAAGAGAATATTTCTTTAACTCGGAATCCTGGACCATGCAATGCCTAGGTAAGTGTGGTCTCGATCCAACTTCATTCAGTAAGTTGTAGTAAAAGGGTGAGTAGGGGGGAGAATTGGTGAGGAGATGTAAGGGCCTGCTATGGACATCTGGTCTTCCAGCGGCCTAAGGAAGAAAAGATTCAAGAACAAGATTGTCTTGGACCCAAAGCTTCAGATACTAAGATATGTATAAATGACACAGTTACAACAACACGATGATCAAATCTACATCACAATGCTACTGTAACAACTTGACTGGATCCTCCATGCCCGAGCTACTCAACATAAGAGGGGAAAAGATAATACAGGAAACTGATTAAAACTGGTGAAAATATTGCAGTGATCAAACCTACATCACAACCCTCGACTGGATCCTCCAGTTCCAAGTGTCTTAACACGTTGTTTACAGAGAGATGGAAAGAAACTGACTTTCATTAAAAAATAAGTCTCAAATATAGAAACATAACTAGAGGAACCAGTGCTTCATCAAAACTTTACAATATGGGAGCCTAGCTCGACCATCAACATACCATCAAAATATCAAAATTGAGTATTTATACTCAAAACAAAATCACAGAAGAATATTCGAGTAGTTGCATTGAAGGCATTATGTCTGCATGCTTCCTGACAGACTCTGTCTGCAGTCTTTGTTCAGACATGAACCTCTGTCATATGCAAACGAGCCTCAGAACGGACATGTTGATGAGCTGACTAACTAACAGTCCTTTCCTATGCTTTCTATTTATGGTAGAAATGACGTTCAACCACCACCAACCAACCTCAATAACTGCTTCATCGGGATTAAGGACTACTCAAGTCAACTCTATACCTGTGCGGCTTGACGACCTTTATATTTTTCCATATGGTCTTGATCTAGATGCTTGCGGGAGGGTGTGACAGGAGACGTGGATGTTGACGATGCGACTGCAAGCTCGGTATAGAATAGCAGACAGAAATTGGCCAGGTGGATAGGTGTGTATGGGAAGAGGAGACTGAGGATCGTGTGGGAGGCCACCTAAGCGGGAGCTAAGGTGTAATGGGATGGGGATGATGTGCAATGAGATAGCACATGTGGTAGGATATGGGAAGGGGAGAAGTGTCGATGGGATGGTGAGTGGAAGACAAGTGGAGGGAGCGGAAGTGATGAGGGGTAGCCACTTGTCAGCCTGAGATAGGACGCTAGATGCACATGCACATATCGGGGTTGCGAAAAGCAGTTTGAAACTTCCCTACTTTTGGGCCCGATGCATGTCTGTGGCTGACACGTAGCACCTCCAAAAACCACAGTTGTTTCCCTGGCCCACTCTATCCTTTGTATCCTATGCGCATGTTGAAGTCCTGATATGATCAACGATCGTCGATCTAAGGCACACCAATCTTGACCGCCCAGATTTACACGTGTCTTATCACATTGCGCTAAAAGGTCACATCACGCCTTTGACTTAGAATATAAACTTATTTGTTGTTTTTTTTCCCATTTTATTTGATTCCTTCACCGACAGACCAACTTCTTAGGAAAACACCCCCCCTACAAATAAATGTGATAACGTTAGGCTCCATGGGGGATGGCTTACTCCCTGTGAGATTCCAAGAACTCTTTAGCAGATTCAATGCCTTGTTGTTGGGCTATGGAGTCAATTTATTAAATCCGAAACAAAAGAAAACAATATTTACAAAGACATGTGAGCCACTCATGGATCAATTGAAGAATTTCTTCAAAAAATGCCCATTTAGAAGGCCGTTAAAAACTTCATCGCCCTCCAAATTCTGCAGCCTGTAAGTGTTGTTTGGAAAATTTTCAAAAATTTTGAAGGGACCAATGCAAAGGTCTTGAAATTTTCCATGCTTGCCTTGTTGGCATGTTTTATGGGCAGCGTATGCTTGTCATTGATGGCAAGTACAACAGTGATAATGGCTTGAGTATAGGAAGAATGTGCCAAGCAGGCACCAGAAGTATTTTGGGAAGATGTTGTAGAGTAAGCTCGATAAGATCAGAAGAGATAGTGCAGAGGATTGTTGGCATGTTTAATAGGAAAAGTGTGCTTGTCACTGATGGCAAGATCAGGGTAAGCATCGATGAAAAACAAGAACAAAGTAAGCTCAGGAGTAATTAGCGCAGAGTCGATCGCAGTGCCTAAGCTCAAGAGGAGAAGCGTCAGTGATCGTTGGATCCCATTTAAATTCCCGAAAGAAGGAGGACCGTCAGATCTGATTGTAGACAAGAAGAATGCGCAGAAGAGGAGGACAGATCTCAGGCGTCAGATCTGAGCATAAGTTTCAACCATTGTTGGATCAAGGAGAACCTGCATGTTCTTTAAAGTGCAATATCGAAGGAGTGGTCCGACTTCATTTCAAAGTTTTGGCTATCAGGATTTCGGATATCGGGAGATGTAAATGTGAAGGTTCTTTACAACAGGAGTCCTGAAATCATGAAATGCAAAACGCCGAAATCTCGTCAACCATCCATCTCAGGGGGTTATGTGAGCCATCTGATCACTTCGAAGTTTCGAAAATCGGGAGATGGAGATGTCAAGAATTCCTACTATAGAAGTCCTGAAGTTGCAAACCCCGAAATCACGATATGTGAAATCATGACAAGATCGGGACCGTTGGGTCCATAGGACATGTGGTGAAAGATCGTCATTTCCCTGACTGGAGAGTCAAAGAAATGGGGTTCCCTAACCTCTCGAAATCATGAAATAATCCTAACCATCGGATCAAGGACTGATATGAACCGTTGATCAGGCACAACGAAGGCTCATGGAGTTGCGAAGTCTCGATAAAATATTGACTGTTGATCCAAGAGGGATGTGTGGCAGAAGATTAGAGCATGTCAAAGACTCCATTTCGGGGTTTCGCGAATCGCGACTTGGAGAGGCAAGAAACAATACCACAGGAATGTCGAAATCGCGAAATGTGAAATCTCAAAATGATCTGAGTCGTGAGATCAAGGGTTGATTGGGACCTTTGATCCCACACCACTTCATAGTTTCGTGGATCAGTAGTTGAAAGCGTCAAGAACATTCACCACAGGAATGCCGAAATCGCGATTTGCGAAATCGCGAAATGATGTAAGCCATCAGATCAAGGGTTGATTGGGACCGTTTGTAGTGTCCCCAAGGCCAAGCCCCATTGTAAACCATGTTCTGAAATGAATTGTAATTATGTTTTATAGGCTGGTGAGCCAAGTTTTTATAAGATGGAGGCTTATGTGTTTGTTAGGCCAGGGAACCTGAGTGTTGAAGGCCAGGAGCCTCCTGTTGTATATGTAATCACACAGAACAATTAATAAAATATAAACACCGCCATGTGCAGACCGACCATGATGAATGAGTGAAGGGGGACTAAGCATCCATAGAGTGGGCAAGGAAAAAGGGGCTAACGGTTGAGCCTAGGGGCTAAGCCTAGGGGGCTTAAGCCTGGGAATAATATTTTAATATTATCCCAAAAGACATGTGCATTTTATGTTTTATCCTAAGTTTCTGGCAAGGGGAGAACATACAAGGGAGATGCATGCTGGTGGAATGCATGCAGTTTCATGGGTGACAAGTGTCAATCCTGAYGCATGAGAATAAAACAGCCAGGGTGAGCCATGAGAAGGGTTCCTCCCCCATTCTACCCGATTGTCTRAACACGTACAGAKCCCTGGATAGTACTACCAACCCGACTCCTGCAGAGAACCTTCGTGCATCCCTGTGCTTCGAAAAGTTTATGTCTGGCTCTRAGAAAACCGGTGTGGATATTCCCTGAACGAGAAGCCTGYGTGGATTTGGGAAAGAGTCYRTGTTTKTTCTGGAAAGATGGTACACCCCTTCTCTGTTCTTAACCGGGGAGTCTGAATYGACCCCTACGTGGACGAMTCGTCACRCATCCTTGAGAATCCAGAATGTGAGTCTATTCWGTGTTGCCAAATCAAGAAAAAAGAAGTGTCTYRTCCCTGCTAAGCCYGGTTATACTGTTGCACCTGTTTGGAGCTGCCCTGGGGTGTTTGTGTCTGGATTCCCRTGGATTGTGGTGGACGTGTAGTGTTTGATCCTGTGTGGCTTGTTGKCCARTTTGTACAACACTTTCTCCAGGTGAGAGAGGTKGTTGAATATTGGAAGAACAGGTTGTTGGACCTATGAGCGACTCCCTCTAGGTGAGAGAGTGCACAGAGGAAGGAGATAACTCCTTGAAGGAACCTTGTAGCTKCCATAGAGCCCGGAGACTTACGGTCCGGCCTGTTCCTGTAACCCAAGGCAAGGGATATTAGCAGTCGAAGGACTGTCCAGGTGACAGAGAAGGTGTATACTCTTGGGGTGGAATAGGCATGTGGGGAATGAGGGTATGTGGGCAGTGAGCGTGGGAGGTTCCTTGGAGAGAATCCCTTCCTTGTGGTTGCATGTTGTTTTTCTTGTAACCTCAGCCTAGCCTAGGATTCCTTGTCTTGGGGTGGAGCTTAGTCCGAGCTCGGGGGTGACCCACTGCTGAGTTGATGAGCAGTGTGGTCTAAGGCTGGGAGGTTCGTGGAAGGCCTGTACTTGGTTGGTGGATTCTACCACTGTTAAAAGATAAGTATCTGATTATGTTTTAATCATGTTTTGCATGACTCTACTGCTTATGTTATCATGATTTCCGTTGTGTATATGAATTAGTAATGAAACGCTATTGATTGTTAATTATGGTAGTAACTCATATGAATACTCTGTTAGAATGTGTTTATTTGTTTAAATGTGTGTGGATTATATAATACCTATATGAGTTATGTACCAAGTGGTGTTAAATTTCTTTTAAGAGAGATTAAGCCATCCTAGCAGAAAATGTGCGCTACAGTTTGGTATCAGAGCCAAGGTTTCGACACTGAGCCTAGATGGGCCAGTGGAGCGGTCTTTGGACCGAGAATGCGAGGGGAAATTGGGTCTGGAAGGCCAATTTCGGACCTTGGTTTTCTCCAAAGTGTTAAGGAGTTACTTGACGAGTTTTTAAGCTCAGGAGGTATAGCGACGTTATGAAACCGCAGCCAGTGTGGTATAAGTCCATAGGGAGAGAGGACTCCACACCAGAAGTGTTGGAGCTTTAGGATCTGTTCGGGAGGAAAGGTGAACCCTCGTGACCATCGGATATGGAAAGTGTGCACATGGTTTAAAGACCTTTGGAATTGCACAAGAGTGTGGAAATAGTGATATGAGAAATCCCGAAATAGATCTAGACCATCCGAACGACGGAGGCCACGTGTCGTAAGATCTCCCAATTCAGGAAATCGGGAATCGCGAGATCGTGAGTCCTGGTGACAAGAGATCGGGATGTTCCATGGTGGAAACTCCGAAGTGGTTTTGGATCGTCTGATATCGGGAGGCTATGTGTCATGAGATCTCCCATTTTGGGAAATCGGGAATTGCAAGATCGGGAGTCCTGGTGACAAGGGATCGAGACTTTCCATGGTGGAAACCCGGAGCAGTCATGGACCGTCTGATCTAAGGAGGCGACGTGTCGAGAGATTACCCGTTTTGGGAAATCATGGATTCAGGAGTTCCGTTGCCAAGAACTCGGGCTCTCACCTTGATAAATCCTGAACCATAATGTCGAGACGTTAGCATGTGGCTAAGTCCCGATGAACGAATGAGATTCCTTCGGGGAATCTCAGGGTCTGTAACGACCGTTTGATGTGAGGAAGAGATGTCAGCTTTAAGCTGGGGTGTGAATGCGCATTAAGGTAAGTAACGAGTACATCCAGACGGCTAGAGTCCACCCACCCAGATCTACGACTGAGGTTTCATTCTGGAGCCCCCTCACTGTTCTACCTTTAGCGGTGGGGGGTGGGTCCAGAATCAGACGTGCAACTCTCGAACGGTTGAGATTAATTCACCTTGATAAATTGTGCTCAGGTGAATTCTGGACTTCCCTTGCCATTCTGCCTTTAATGAGGGGGCGAGTCAAGAATAGTGTGGCGTGTGAAATGGGGCCCCCTCCTATCATGTCGACTATCATGTCACATTTCCCCCTCTGCCACCTGTACTCCACTTAACCGCGCGATAGGGTTGTTCTCATTGGCAGTTCTCTAGCCTGGTTGGGATCTGTTTCCATTGGCCATTCGCTAGCCCTGTCGAGATTCGGCAGTTGCAGAGTCGAATGATTCGACATTCCTGTGGCGCCGAGTCGCGAAATACCAAGAGGCGCCATGATTATTCGACCTATGATCATGACCTAAGATCACATGGGAGATGATAGAGAAAGAGATAGCTTACGCTAAGCCTCCATAGATATTTTGGGGCTCTGAGTCTGCAGAAAACAATGAAAAAGTTTGATTTGGTAATGGGTATGTGACAAAGTTTTGAAAACCCGAAAATTGTAGAGCTGAACGAGAGCTCAGAAAACTTATTTGAATCGAAATGTCTTTCGTTCTTGTTCGTATAGGCTTATAAATGTTATGGATTGTTCCTGAAGGTTTGATGGCCTAACAAACTTCAAATTTAATTGCACAGTGTGTGTGCAGAGTTCAACGAAGGTCAGGACTCCAGTTAACCAACGCTGAGTATGGAGTGGGAAAAGGCGCAAATTACCCCCGAAACAGAAGACGAACAGGAAGGAAATAAATTCAACCTGGGAATCAAAGGATTGAAATCCAATGGGCATGGAAAAGAGAAGGATAAGGAAGGACACATAATGAAAATCATTGAAGGATTGCAAAGAGAGGCCAAGGCTCACCGAGCTAATAGTCAAAAGATCATGAAATTCAGGGATCGACAGGGTGAATTAAACTTAAAATTTTTGAAGAGCCTAGAAAGAATAGAGAAGAAACTCGAGAAGGGAAGAGACTCAAGTACGGTGGAGAGTCGGAGAACCCATGGGAGGAGAAGTAGATTGAGGAGTGGTAGCCGACATCTTAGTTGCTCTCAAAGACATTCTGACAGGAAGACACACAGTAGTTCAAGCCCATCCCCTACCAGAAAACATCGAAAAATTGGAAAGGAGGAATTGAAAGGGGAGATGAATAAGATTAAGCCTCCAACATTCGATGGAGAACATAAGAAGGAGGAATATGCTGATACCTGGTTGCTTGGCATGAAGAAATACTTCCAATTGCAGAATTATTCTGCCCATGCAGAAGGAAGAATTGCAATGTACCAACTGAAAGGAAAGGCATCCATGTGGTGGGATCAGTTTGTGCAGGTGCAACACATCAGAGAGAAAGAGGTCACTTGGAAGGAATTTAAGAGGTATTTTGAGAATAAATACCTAACTGAAAGATACTATGACACAAATATGAAGGAGTTCTTCGAACTCAAGCTAGGCAGCATGACTATTGATGAGTATGAACAAAGTTTCCTAGAACTACTGAAGTATGTTCCATTCATCGAAGATGAGGCTGTCAAGATTCATAGATATCTAAGTGGACTGCCACCTTCCATGAGTGACAAGATTCAATATGATGATCATAAGACCATGGAAGAAACAATAAGAAGGGAAAAATGCTTGTATGAACAGCAAGGAGAAAGGCCTACCCATCAGAAGGCTTGGAATGATCAGAGGAAGTTTAAGAAGGAACAAAGGCAGAAGGGAAACAAGCCTTCCTTTTTCATAAACAGTCCTTGGGGACAGTCATCTTTTAGAGAGCCCAGGAAAGTTGAAGGGAGTGAGCAGGTGCCAAGACCGCCACCTATGGAGTGTTGGGGCTGTAAAGGGAATCATAGGTACAGAGACTGCCCCCACAAAAAATACAAAGCAAGAACTGTCCATACTGTTCAGCAAGCTAAAACAATGGAGGATATGGGTAGCAGAATGTCGAGGATCTACGTAGCCCTGAACAACAAGCAAGCAGAATTTCAATTGCGCATGATTGAAGTGGAAGGTATGATCCAAAACCGACCACTTGTTATTTTAATTGATTTAGGGGCTAGCCATAGTTATGTAGATCCTAGAGTGGTGGAAATTTTTCATCTAACGAGAAGCAAACATGAGAAGTATTGGTTAGTGTAGTTGGCCACAGGGACCAAGAGGAAGGTCACTGAATTGGTTAAGTCATGTTCAGTGGACATGAAAGGAATGAGCACTAAGGCTGAATTGAACATTCTGCCTTTAGGCTCATACGATTGCTTAATTGGAATGGACTGGTTGGACCAACATCATTCCCTTTTGGATTGCCGCAAAAAGAGGTTTACATGCCTGAACGAGGAGGGAAATCAGGTAACAGTTCAAGGAATTCCCAGAGTCGTGGCTGTGAGGGAAATCTCGGCCATGCAGTTGAAGAAATGTTACCAGAAAGGCTGTCAATTATTTGCAGCTCGGGTGGAAGAAGCATCCCGAGATGAAGTATTGAATCTGGAAGACCATGAAGTACTCAAAGAATTCAAGGACATATTTCAGGAGGTACCTGGACTACCTCCAAATAGGGACATTGATTTTTCTATAAATTTGATGCCTGGAGCAACTCTAGTTTCAAAGGCTCCTTATAGAATGAGTACGCCAGAGCTGAAAGAGTTGCAATTACAGCTTGAAGAGCTACTAAAGAAAGGTTACATTCTCCCCAGTGTGTCACTGTGGGGAGCCCCGGTCCTATTTGTGAAGAAGAAATATGGGACACTGAGACTGTGCATTGATTTTCGACAGTTGAATAAGGTCACTGTCAAGAACAAGTATCCTCTGCCAAGGATAGATGATCTTTTTGATCAGTTGAAGGATGCAAAAATATTTTCAAAAATAGACCTCAGATATGGATACCACCAAGTGAGAATAAAGGATGAGGACATCAACAAGACTGCCTTTAGAACAAGGTACGGTCATTATGAGTTCACTGTGATGTCGTTTGGGTTGTCTAACGCACCTACTGTTTTCATGTGCTTAATGAATGGAGTGTTCAGAAATTATTTGGACAAGTTTGTCATAGTCTTCCTGGACGATATCTTGGTGTGTTCCAAGATAGAGGAAGAACATGAACAACACATGAGAATGGTGTTGCAGGTGTTGAGAGAACACCAGCTGTACGAAAAACTGAGCAAGTGCTCATTTTACCAAAGGCAGATCCATTACTTGGGACACATTATATCTGAAGAAGGGATCGTTGTGGATCCTAGAAAGGTAGAGGCCATTCGAGAATGGCCAGCGCCAAGGAATGTGGCAGAAGTTAGATCTTTTATGGGTCTGGCGGGCTACTATAGGAGATTCATAGACGATTCTCAAAGATAGCTCATTCTATCACTTCCTTGCAAAGGAAGGAGAAGAAGTTCCAGTGGACTGAAGAATGTGAGAGCAGCTTCCAGCAATTGAAGCAGCTGCTAACTAGTGCTCCAATCCTGAAGATTACAGATCCAAATAAGGATTACGTAGTGTGCACAAATGCATGTAAGGAGGGGCTGGGAGGAGTTCTCAGCCAAGAGGGATTTGTAGTCTGTTATGAATCCCGAAAGTTGAAGGAGCATGAGAAGAATTATGCCACTCACGATTTAGAGCTGGCAACAATCGTCCACGCCTTGAGGAAATGGATACATTACCTCATGGGCAAGAGATTCGAGTTGAGAATAGACCATAATGGTCTGAAGTATTTATTTGATAAGCCAAATTTAAATTCCAGACAAATCAGATGGCTGGAGTTTCTGTGCGAATATGACTTTGATATCAAGCATATCAAAGGGAAAGAAAATAAGGTGGTTGATGCACTCAACAGAAAAGTGCATGAATTACATGCTACAACCATTAGCATGTACCAGACTGAGATGAAAGACAGAATTTTGGAGGCTGCAAGTACTGACTTGCAGTACAAAAGTCTTGTAGCAAAGATACAGCAGCGTGAGAGACCACAAACCAAGGAAAGTTACACCTTGGGAACTGATGGCTTACTTTTGTATAAAAACAGAGTGTATGTACCCAATGTCGGAGAATTGAAGCTGGAAATTCTAAAGGAGATGCATAACGTGGCTTATGCTAGACATCCTGGATATAAAAAGACTGTGGAAGCAGTCAAAGGCCATTATTTTTGGCTAGGTTTGAATAAAGAAATCGTTGATTACATTGCCAGATGCATGGAGTGCCAAAAGGTTAAGGCTGAGCACAGGCACCTAGCAGGGTTGCTGCAGCCTTTACCTATTCCTGAATGGAAATGGGACGTGATAACAATGGATTTTATCATAGGATTGCCCAGAAAAAGCAAGCATCATGATTCAATCATGGTGGTGGCGGACAAGCTTACTAAAGCTGCCCATTTTATTCCACTAAAAACCACCTACAGGGTAGCTGATGTTGCTGATATATTTTTAAAAGAAGTTGCACGCTTGCATGGAATTCCTAAGACAATTGTATCTGATAGGGACCCAAAATTCACTTCAAATTTCTGGAAGGGACTATTCAAAGGATTTAGAATGAATCTGAACTTTAGTACAGCGTATCATCCCGAGTCTGATGGACAGACAGAGAGAGTGAACAGAGTAATAGAAGACATGCTGAGAATGTATGTGATGGATAAACCATTAAGGTGGGAAAACTACCTACATTTGGTAGAATTCGCCTACAATAATGGGTATCATGCATCATTGAAGATGAGCCCATTCGAAGCACTTTATGGAAGGAAGTGCAACACTCCAGTGAGCTGGGATAATCCAGCTGACAGAGTAGTA
>ML821493.1:216902-233475 GCA_009831015.1 Picea engelmannii
ATGAAAATTTTGCACCATTTTGTCATAATCCTTTCTTTTCAAGCCCATGCATGCACTAGTATTCAACACATACTAATGCACAATGTCAATATTTAACATATACCTCGCGTATCAGTATTGTGTATGCACCACAAATTCTATTCTGTGTAGCCCCAAATTTTTAGTGCACACACCTATGCACCATTGTTTACTACACAATTACAACGTTGCAACCCGCAATGTCTAAAATTTATCACACACACTTGTGAATTCTTATTTTATGTGCACCATGCCCACATTGTAATTCCAAATTCGGCCACTTACCAATCCAAATTTTTCCTTAAGTAGAAAGTTGGCCCATGTAGGCTCACTGTTGAAACTGGAGCTTTGATAGCATAATGTAACATCCCTGTTACCAAATTGCTTCTGATACCATACTGTAACATTAGCCAACATACTATTGAACAATGATACTCCAAAATACATTGCATATATTCTACTCTATAACATCGATCTGCATAGAATTACTTAAAGTAACGTGCTCAACCCCAAGCTGAGTCACACCACCCAAAATTTTCTCTTTTGACACAACTTATAACAACGAAAGTAACTCAAAACAATTGCATGCACAATCATACTAAGCACACAACTTTACTATGCATGTAATCCAATTTGAACATGTTATTTCTAGTACATGTGCAACCATTCTGGCATCATACACTAGTTCTGTTTTCCTTATGCGCGGAAACTAGTTCCCTTTGCACACAAGCAAATCCATCCTAATGTGCACACAAAGTATTTTCATGTGCGCATGACCATTATAATAAGTTTAACTTAACATGAACTAATAACAACTATCATACTCATGCACGACTACAAATATTGAATATCAACACCACACTTACATGTGCAAGAAAAAATATATAGAATAACAATAATTACTTATATGCAACAACATACAAGAATTAAACCCATAATAAACATAGATAATTAAGCACAAAGTAAATGAGGCAAACACTTATAATTAATCATAAAGAAATATATCTTTTATGAAAGGTCACCAACTGCATGCAAAAGCCAAATGTTCCTCCTAGCCATAGACTATATTGCTCATATAATTTCATCAACAAGTCACCCTTGAGCTGGGGCTTAACTCCACCAGGGAAAAATGGTTCCTAATGTCAGGATAAGGTATGGTAATCAACAGTATTGTTCAATCCAAGTTTCCCACTACTACAACTAGTCTACAGTCTCTCATTCCCCATGTGTTTGTTACACCCAAGGAAGTGTGCCCCTTCTCTACTCAATAGTCCCTTGACTTCCCCACTTCCCTTCCTAGGTTTAATCAATAGACCATATAAGAAGTATCATATCCCTGCAACTAATACCTAACGCACCAGGGAAAAATTCCCATCAAAACTCTCACATGGAGAGAATTCTCATGGGCCTCACAACCCACCTCTTTGACAACAAATCTCTCACCTAGAGAGAATTCTCATGGACCCGAAAACCCACCTCTTCAAAAACAAAGGTGATCTGGTTACAATACATAAAAACCCCTTACAATATTTCTCTGTAGATAAGGTAATAGTTGTCCTTTCTCATATGGTCTGACCCCTTCTTCACATGAGAAAATGAATGACAAGATTCCCCAACAATGAGTTCCCTCCTTCCCCAAAATACACTTAAGCCAACAATATATATTATATTCCTTAAACTAGACACTTATCACCTTTAGAAGTAGCTTTAGCCACTTGGTGATCCATTCCTATCCGGAACTTAGGATAAATAAATATCCATAACTTACTCTTTTAAGAGATATTAATAAAATATTCCCTAGGACTTAAGTCTCCCCCCCCCCTTTTATATTTTCGGTGGAGTTATCCCCTCATATCTTTTTGTTTGATTTTTCTGAACGCAGAGATTTTATATTATCAATAACTTGAGTGTGATTACATTTCACATGGATAGATGCACTGGCCTATTTGTGTCCCAACTCACTAGCCTCGTAACCACACAAGATCCCCGACCTCACACACACACACACACACCCACCCCCAGATACAAATATATATATAACTCGGTCTGATGCACAATTCCAGGTAATCACCGTGCACTTACTCAAGTGCATGCAACACTGTGAAATATGGATATTGATTAAGGTTGGTTGTCATTGATGTCAATCCTTGAATAAATTCAATGGAAACAAGTTTGTTTGATGCAAATATGACTCATTATTGTCTTGTCATGGTTGATAATAAGTGCAAATGGATGAACTCCAAAGTAGTCCCCTTATGGTGTGAAGGCCCTCATGGGAAGACGCTTTGCGAATTGAGTTATCCTAGAAGTATGGTTAGAGAACCCATGCTTAATTATGGAATAATGAGATTAATGTCAGTGAAACTATCCTAGATGGATAGTTCTTTTCATGCCATTTCCGGTGGTATGTGGAACGCCACATAACTCCTCACGGTTAGAGAGTTATGGCCATGTGAAGTTGGAGGACCCTCATGAGTCATATAGAAGCCCCTAAAAGTAAAAGTGTTTGCAAAATAAATTATTTAAATAATAAAGTAAATGGAGAACTCCCCAAAATAAGGAAAATGTAATGCTACATGAAAGTATAAATAAGAGGCAAATATATCTCATTTAATTACACTTGAACATTCAACATATTGAATATCTTTTGTTGTGTGAGGCTTATTGCAAGTACTCATTGATACATTTGAAGTTGCGAAAGTCTAAGGTAGTACGAAGGGTTGACAGAGAAATTATTGGAATTACAATGAATACTAAAAAACCTTATTTTCTGAGGTGTACGTGGGTTGATAGTGTATTAGGGTGCATACATACAGAGGCATACGTGGGCTGTCAATGTATTAGGGTGCGTACATGTTGAAAATCCATGGAAGCTTGAGAAGATGAAGATGCAAAGGTTCTAGATTCTGGGATCAAGCTCCCATGAAGGTCTATAGTGCTCAGATACATTAGATCTATCCATTGGTTCAAAAGTTATATCTTATTTCTATGAATAATTGGATTTTGATGTATGCATGAGAAATGGTTATGGAGATTTGAGGATTCTCCCTAAAAAGACTAGTGGTTGCATGGGATCTTCTGTATAAGTCAGATATACAGAAATACAGTGTTGGTATATTTATCATTGATAATTCTTGTTGAGGCACATCTTGTATTTCTTAGCATATGGCTAAGGATTTTTGTGATATATGGTTGAGATCTTGTATTGGTTAATGTATTGAGAGGTTGAATATCATAAAGGGTTTAAAGTCTAGATCATGTGAGGGTTATTATACTTATTCATGATTACATGCACTTTTGGCACATGACTAGAGAGAGATATGTATGAGGATGCATGCATAGGGTACAGATACATTCTGAATGCAGTGACAAGTTACAGATCTATGTGAAAGAAGTTACACAGGGTCAAAAGTTTTCAGAAGAAAGAAAACCCTAGTTTTCAGAAGGCATATAGAGGTTGCATAATAGTTTGGTCATGTACATACTCGGGTTGTATAAAAAATAGGGCATGTACATACACATGTTGCAACACTACAGGTCGCATACCTGTTGTATTTTTTTGATACATGTTCAGTTCAGGTATAGATTGATTACATGGAAGTTGTATAGATTGGTTGTAGATCAGTGGTACAAGTTGATACAGTTGTACAATAGTATATCTCACAGTGATAGTGTGACAATAGTTCCATCATTCTACTTATATGTCAGGGTGGTTGGACGGGGAAATGACAAGTGGTTGTAGCCACCTTTTGGTTGTAATCGGAGAACATAGGGGGTTGTATCCTCCTTCTGGTTGTAGCCAAAGAATTGGGGATTTGGAGCTTCCCTTAGGTTGTAGCCTGAGAAGCTAAGGGGTTGGAGCCTCCTTCTAGTTGTAGTTGGAAAACAAAGGAAGTTGGTGATTCCAATGAGTGTAATTATTCAATACATATAAGAAAAAGCATTCCATGGTTTTCTCCCTCTTTGGATTACGTAAAACACCGGTGTACTGTGTATGTGTATGATTGTTCATTTTTTCATTTCTTATTTACTCTGCAGTTATTGGATGACAATGCTACATTGATATAACACTTGGATTATATGGTTAAAAAGGATTATATTTCTCTATTACCGATTCACTCCCCCTCTTAATAATCCAATAATTGGCATTAGAGAAGGTTCCTTCAGAAATTAGTTTAACCACTGAAAGGTAGATCATGGAGAGAAACAACTTCTATAAAAATGGAATACCACAGTTTGATGGACATAAGTATGCATTTTGGAGCATAAGGATGAAGACATATATTCAGGCACAGGGATTTGAAATTTGGAAATCAATTGTAGATGGATACACAGTACCAACAGTTCCTCCAACAAATGACAAAGTAGTGAAACTCAATCGGAATAATTCCAAATCCACAATGCACATCTGAATGGTCTTGGTGAAACGATATTCACCAAATTTGCACATTGTAAATCCACTAAAGAGATTTGGGACAAACTTCGAAATATTTATGAAGGAGATTCAAAAGTCAAAGCAGCAAAGCTTCAAACTTACAGAGGTCTGTTCGAACAGCTAAAGATGAAGGAAGATGAGAATATTGCAACTTACTTCTTACGAGTCGATGAAACATTAAATACAATCATTGTATTGGGAGAAGAAATCAAACAATCTGTAATTGTTCAAAAGGTACTAATATCTCTTCCTATGAGATTTGACCCTAACATATCATCACTAGAAGAAAGAGAATATCTAAACTCAATAAGCATGGATAAAATACATGGAATCTTCACAGCATATGAAATGAGAACTGAACAGAAAAATCAAAATGTAAAAGAAGAAACCTTCAAAGCACCCAAAAGATCAAAGAAAAAGGGAAAGAAGCAAGAAAAAGAACACATCAACAATAGTGATGTCTCGAAAGATGATGAAGAAGTGTCCAACTTTGTCAAAAGACTAAACAAGGGAACCAACGACAGGTATAGAGGTAAGTGTCCTTTAATTTGTTGTAATTGTGATGGTATTGGTCATTTTTCTAAAAAATGTCCTCATAAGAAAAAGAGAAATGGTGAAGGTTACTCAAAAGGCAAACAAACATATAAAGGAAAAAGAACCACAGAGAAAGTTTTCAAGAAAAACTTATGCACCAAAGAAGACATCATCATCATCAGTTGAAGATGCATTCAGTGATAGTGAGACAGAAAGAGTTATATTCATGGTAGTAGAAGACTCCGATAAAGAAGACTCTGAAGAAGAATATGAAGAAGTTGAAGAAGAATACGAAGAAGTCGAGGAATAAATTGAAGAAGTAGAAGTTGACTACCGAGAGGAAGTTTTGAGTGCCATAGAAGTTATCATCAGAGAAAAGAGGAACTAGACAAGAAAGAATACACTCAGGAATTAGAACAAATGATCACAAATTTGAAGGTTCAAATTGAAGAAGATAAAAGAATTGAAGAAGCGCTCAAATAACAGCTAGAAGGAAGAGACAGGATCATTGAAAATTTGGAATCGAATACTGTCACATTAAGAAAGGATCTTCAAAATAAAAATATGCAGAACAACTCAAAATTTCTGAATCACTTTATCAGCATTCAAAAGCCTAATCATGAAAAATCTAGACTTGGATACAATCAGAAAGAAAAGAGATCAAGCTCCAAAACAACAGAACAAGAAACATATCCAAAAATCTATGCAGAAACAATCAAAGGGGGTAGGAAGGTCTACAGAGAAAATTACAGGGACACTCCTCCACCGAGAATATTCAGATTTCAGAATCAACGACTGGAAAAAACAGATAGTCTCAGGAAGAAGAAGGATTCATAAGAACACCTCCTTTCAGAAGATCTTCAACTCTGAGGTATCAAAATATATTTTTTGGTTTATGTTATGCATGTAATAATTTTGGACATAAAGTTGTGAATTGCAGAGCTAACAACAGGAACATAAACAACTTTGAAAGTCATATACAAAAGGGTTATCCAAGAAGGCGTACTGAAACACAAAGAAGAAGTTACAACAGGTTTGAATCATTGATCATTGAAGTGGAATGATACAAGTGTAACAAATTTGGACACATGCACAAAGATTGCAGAATGACAATCCCTCCTAGAGAACCACAACAAAACAACAACAATCATAGAAAGGAACCTCATAAAAGGACATGGAGAATAAAGCATAATCAGTACAACAATGAAGAATGCCCACTCGCTCTACAAGCTAAGCAGAAGAAACGTGGTTGGTATGTTGATAGTGGCTATTCAAAACACATGACAGGTGATAGAGATAGGTTTCTTACATTAATAAAGGAAAGAGATGGACCAGCCTCCTTCGGAAATGATGATTCAGCTAAAATCATTGGAAAAGGCACAGTCAGAATTGGGAACAAGAATACAAAGTTAAAAAATGTTCTACCAGTAGAAGATATGAAACTTAATATTCCAAGTGTGAGTCAAATGTGTGACCAAGGTCATAAAGTTACTTTTGATTCACAAAAGTGCGATATAAGAAAATAAGGTTCAGGAAAATTGATTGCTACAACTGCGAGAACTTCAAGCAACATATATGTGTTAAGTGAAATTGGAAATGAAAAGTGTTGTCTAGGAAAGGAAGATGAAAGTTGGCTATGGCACAAAAGAATGGGTCACATACATTTTGATAACCTTGTCAAAGTCATCAAAAGATAAGTAGTTAGAGAAATTCCCCAGATCATGAAACCAACCAACACTTTATGAAAGCATTTCAACAAGGAAAGAAAACAAAGACCAGGTTCAAATCAAAGGAATATTCACCAACAAGACCACTGGAAATTGTGCATATTGATCTATTTGTACCAATTATAACAAAGGGTTTAAAAGGTGAGAAATACTTTATGTTATTAGTTGATGATTATACAAGAATGACTGGAGTTTTCTTTCTCAAGAATAAGTTAGAATCTTTTGAAAACTTCAAGATCTACAAGGAAATGGTTGAAAATGAAATTTATGGACTATTGTCGCATTCATGGAATACAAATACAATTCTCTGTTGCTAGGACACCTCAACAGAATGGAGTTGTTGAAAGAAAGAACATGATAATACAAGAAATGGCTTGAACAATGCTAATGGATTCCAAATTGTCAGATATTTTTTGGACACAGGAAGTGCATGCAAAAATTCACATTCAAAATAGATTAATGCTCAGAAACAACAATAACAAAACTCCCTACGAGCTATGGAAAGGAAGACCAACAAATGTGAAGAAGTTCATAGTTTTTGGAAGGAAATGCTACATCAAAAGAGAATATGGAAGAGTGGGAAAGTTTGACTCTCATGTGGACAAAGGAGTACTTGTTGGTTACTCAAGTACAAGGAAATCATACAAGTGTTACAACATGATATTGAAAAAGGTTGTGGAAAGCATCAATGTAACAATTGATGAAACAGGTAGACAAGAATTAAAGGAAGAAGAAAACGAATCAATAGAACAACTTTACGACGAAGAAACATAAAATGAAAAAGAAGGGGGAAAATGAAGAGGATCCGATAGAAGAAAAAGAACAAGTTCAACAAGTGGCTCCAAAGACACCTAGCAAGTGAGTATAGAAGAATCATCCTTTAGATCAGATTATCGGAAACAAATATGCAGGAGTTGAGACTATAAGAAGAACATGTTCACCGGAACAAACACACATGACACTCACATCTATGTTTGAACCAACCTGTTTTGAAGAGGACAACAAGGATGAATTTTGGAATAAGGCCATGGATGAATAATTTGATCAAATAGAGAAAAATGACACTTGGGAATTGGTTCCAAGACCAAAGGATAAGAATGTGATTGACACAAAGTGGGTATACATGAATAAATTGAATGAAGATGGACAGGTTACAAGGAACAAAGCTAGATTGGTATGTAAAGGATATGCACAGGTTGAAGGAATTGACTTTGAAGAGACATTTGCCCGAGTTGCCAAAACGGAAGCAATCTGTTTGATTTTAGCTTATGCATGCTCCAAAAATATTGAAGTGTATCATATGGACGTAAAATCAACTTTTCTTAATGGGGAACTTAAAGAAGAATTCTACATTGAACAACCTGGAGGATTTCAGTTGTCAGAGAATGCAGATTATGTGTGTAAATTAAAGAAGACCTTGTATGGTCTAAAACAGGCTCCTAGAGCATGGTACTCTAGGATGGATAAATATCTACAACAAGAAATGTTCAAAAAAGGAAGTGAAGACAACAACCTCTACATCAAGGTAAGTCAAGATAGTATTTTATGAATTGAAGTTTATGTTGATGATATTATTTTTGGTAGTGATGATGATAGGTTAAGCCATAATTTTACAAAGGATATGCAGAGTGAATTTGAAATGTCATTACTTGGAGAACTATCCTTCTTTCTGGGAATTCATATACCTCAAAGAAACCAATGAATTTTTATTTCTCAAACCAAGTATATCAAAGAAATGTTAAAGATGTTTGGAATGGAAGATTGCAAACTAGTTATCACTCCCATGCAAACCAGTTGCAAGTTGAGAAAAGATGATGATTCAAAGTCTACAGATCAGAGGCAATACAATTCAATAATTGGTATCCTACTATATGTGACAACATCTAAACCAAATGTAGTGCAGGAATTTGGACAGGTGGCACGATTTCAAGAAGCACCAAAGGAATCACATGTATTCATAGTGAAGATGATTTTCAAATATTTCAAAGGAACAAAAGAGTTTCGATTATGGTATCCAAAAGGAAATGATCTATCACTTATTGCCTACACAGATGCATATTGGGAAGGTTGTATTAATGACTGATGAAGCACCAGTGGAGAAGAGTTCTACTTGGGTGAGTGTTTAGTGTCATGGCTAAGCAAGAAACAATCATCAATATCTTTATCTACAGCCGAGGCCTATCAGTGGTTCAATAGGTATGGTGCCCAACTCATTTTGGTGCCTTCTGCGCACTAATCTGCAACTGTGACAACTGTAGCTGGAACTTCCTCCCTGCGACATTTTCTTAGCAACTTGCAAGCTAATATTTTCATGCCCAATTGTGATGCAACATCATTGATCCTATTGATGATGATCCCTCTTGTCCTCCTGTCGGTGCCATACTTTTTCTTCATCTCTTCTTCTAGCACTTTTTATCTAACTTTGTCATCCAAAAAATGCGTAGGATTCATGCCCCAGGATGGAAATCCTATTATGTTGGCTATAAGCTCTACGTCTATGGAGACTAGCTTTTCCAACCAGATATCCTCTCCATGCATGACTACTAACAATTGTTTGATGCATGTGGTTGTGTGCTGACCTCTGCCAAAATGTGGTAGGATCAACATACCTAAGATTCATGTCTTCTCCAACCCTTTTTCCCATTGGAGTGGCTGACTAATTGGTTCCCCAAACAGATTTGTGCCTATCATCTCCATGTATACTTTTTTTGCAAGTTCTGGAAACTTGTATTCGTCTACTACATCATGATCCGAGTATTTGAGAGTTCCTATATAACCCATTAGGTATGGTCCTACCTATAACCCATCTGGTATCTATGGTAGAACGATTTCTTCTACAGGTTTTTTATGAGGTGACCTGGGTATTTGTATCTTGTCTTTCTGTGGTGGTGGTGGCTAGTTGGAAGTTCCAACGACTTCCAGTTGTTCCTCAGTATACCATTTCAGCCAACTCGTGACATCGTCGACCGTTCCTTATTGTGGGTGGTATGATATGGTTGTTTGAGACTCGTCTAGATCAACTGTTGTTTTCATATTTGGTGTCATTCCATTGACTTGCGAAGTTGCTTCGGTGTTTTCTGGTTGCACCTCCTTCAGGGTTTCTACATCCTGGTTCAACTGCTCATGTACCTCTGCAGGTATATCTATGTTCGTGCCCTATGGTGTCGACTATGGGATTTATTCCAGTATAGATGTTGGGTTCATCGGGGTTGTTTCTAGAGATGGTATTTCATCAACATTAACGATCTCCGACGACTGTTGTTCACCTTCTTCCACATGTACTCGTGACCTGGTTTTGACTTTGGTTGGTATGACACTCTGGCTTGCTTATGTTTCCTTGGGTGGTTCCATGGCATGGAATATCAAATGTTTGTTGGGTTCAAATGGTCTCTGTGACCTATGTGAATTCACTCTGTTCTTTTTTACCTCTATCGCTCTCTATTTTCTTTCTTTTCATGAATAGACTGTTTTCTCTCACATTCGTGTGTTGTATGGGTTTTCCATGAAGCTTGTCGATGACACTTCCTTTGTTATGGGTTTAATGAACCTTAAATATGGGTTCAATGAACCTCCAAGAGTTTCTTACTTTCCATTACTCTGCCTTTCTATCTCCAGTTGGCACGATTAATGTGGCGTCCCATCGGTCGTTGCCTTCCTTTAATTCCTCCTAGTGTTGTCATGTCGTACTCCTTTTGCCGAATTTCCTTTTCCCCCTTGCTGCCCTTCTATATGTGACTATTTTCCTTCTACTTGCCGCATTTTTTATCCTAAGTGTGCGTACTCTTTCTATCTCCGGAGCATTGTGACCTCTTTGGTTCTTTACTTTTGGTTCTTTTTCAATATACTGGTTTTTTTTTACTGCACGGTGGGTGGTCAATTGTCCTTGTACAACTTCAGTGAGCTCCCATTAATCATCCCTTTGAGTTTTCTGCCTGATAAGTTTTTCAACTATACAAATCCTCCATCTGTGACAGATTTTAATTCATATGGTCCTAGCCAATGCATTCTTATCTTTCCTGGGTCCTGAAACGATTTGTTGTCATACATCAATACTAAATTTCCTTCCTTGAAAGTTTTCTTCTTTATGTGTCTATCATGCCAAGCTTTGTCCCTTACTTTTTGAACTTGTTGGTGGAATCTTGCTAAGATCTTTTCCTCCTCCATGGTCATTAAATGATTTAGTCTCTTCTATACTACACCTCATTCTATCATTTGTGTAATTGCTGCTACGCGCAAGCTTGGTACTAAAAATTCTAATGGCACCTCGACTTCTTAGCCATAGACTAGTTTAAATGGTGTGTGCCCTGTCAACTTTTTGCATGTATTCCTGTAGGCCCATAATAATGATGGTACTTTGAGGTCCCAGTCATCCCTATTGATGTTACAGATCTTCTTCAGCACGTTCTCTGGGATTTTGTTAAATGCTTCCATTGTGCCATTTTCCTGTGGGTGATATGGTGTGCTTTTTTGATGATGGACTTCAAACTCTTCATTCATAGCGATGATGGTGTTGTTTATGATGTGTGTGCCTTGGTCACTCATCAAAATTCTTAGACACCCAAATCAAGTGATGACTTGTTCAAATAAAAAGTGCGTTGTTGTTTCTGCGCTCCAATCCTTCACTGGTGCAACTTCTTCCCATCTTGTTAGGTATTCCTTCGCGGTGATAATGTACCTTGCTCCTGTTCTTTTTGTTGGTGGGTTGATTGGTCCCACAAAGTCTATTTACCACTTATCGAATGCTTGTAATGTTACTTGTGGTTGTACTGGCATCTCATCCCTTCTATTGGGTTTGCCTACCCTTTGACAGTCATCGCATCTTTGATAGTACTCCTTCGAGTCTCTGTGAACCGTTGGCCACCATAGTCCTGCGCGCCATACCTTCTGCAGGGTAGCTTTGCCTACATAATGTCCTTTTTTTATTCCTTCATGAGCTTCTGCTAATACTCTTTGTCTTTTGTTCTCTAACACATACCTGTGCAAGAGGCTATCTGTGCCCATTTTGTATAGGTGTCCTGCAATCAGTTGATAGTTGGCAACACGAACTACCAGGATTTTCTTCTGCACGATGTTATACTCTTGCGGCGTAGTACCTATGCTCAAGTATTGAATGATATCTGCAAAGTATTCATCAATGATCTGGACTGAGAATAGTTGTGCATATGTAAATTTCTCTTCTAAATTCGTAGGTTCTTCTCCATTTGTGACCCTTGATAGGTGGTTAGGTCATGCGTTCAATTTTCCTGGTTTGACAATTACTTCAAATTCAAATTCTTGAAATAGTAGTAACCATCGACAAATTATCTCCCCCAACACTAGTTTTTTAACTGGATACTTCAGGGCTAAGTGATCTGTTAACATCTTAAAGTGTTTCCCCAATAAGTAATGTTTGAACTTTTGTAGTGCGTAGACCATAGCTAGGCCTTCCCTCTTCGTAGTGTTATAGTTCTGGTCTAAGTCGGATAACTTTCTACTCGCAAATGCTATTGGGTGATCTAAGTATCCCGCTCCTGGTTGTGCCAATATATCTTCGAGTGCTATGGCTGATGCATCTACATGCATATGGAATGTCTTTACCTAGTCTGGAAATACTAATATTGGCACGGTGACCATCTTTTCCTTCAAGTTATCTAGACTGTGTTCACTCTCGTTGTTCCACTGAAATTTTGTATCCTTTCTTATAAATTTTTCCATTGGTGCAGTAAGCTGTGCATATCCTTTGATAAATTTCCTGTAGTATCCTGTGTGTCCCAATGTCGCTCTTAGCTGATAGACTATTTTTGGTGGTGGTAAGTTAACAATTACTGCAATCTTTACAGGATCTACTAATAAACCCTGTTTGCATACTATATGGCCCAATAGTATCCCAAACAGTGTTTTGAATATTCATTTCTTTATGTTCAGTGATATCTGGCACTGCCTAAATCTTTCTAGCACTAGGCATAAGACTTCTACATGGTATTTCAACAAATTGTAGACTGTCCAATCGTCTAGGTATACTTCTAGGAATTGATGGATGAATTCCTTAAACACAACAATGACTACTCTGGAAATAATTGCTGGTGCATTCTTCAGTCCAAACAACATGACTGTGTATTGGTAGGATCATCATTCTGTCACAAATGTGGTCTTGTATCTGTCTTCTTGTGCTATCTTGATCTGATGGTAGCCTAAGAATCCATCAATGAATGAGTAAGCTTCATGTCCACCTACGTTTTCTAACACTTCGTTCGTGAACGGTGTAGGGAATGGGTCATGTAGGCATGGATCGTTCAATGTCCTCAAGTCGACACATATCCCGATCCCTCCTTGTTTCTTTTCTTGAACTACCATTGGGCTTATCCATTCTGATTCTTTGATCGGTTCTATGATTCCAGATTCAAGCATCATGTCGATCTTAGCTTTGACTTTTTTCTTATATATTGGGTTCAATATGTATGGTCGTTATCTGATCGATATCGCTTGAGGTTTGAGTGGTATTTTCATTTCTCCTATATCTCCGTCTATACCCTTCATCTCTGTAAATGTTGTGGGAAATAGGTCATTGTACTCGCGCAGTAACTTTGTTATGCTTTATATTGTCTACTCATCCCAGTAGTCTCCAATGATGGCCATCTTCGGATTCTCGACCTTCCCAATGTTGACTTTCTTTACTTTGATCGGCACGGAAATGACTTATGATTCTATGGGTGGTCCTTCCACATCTCTTTCTCCTTCAGATTCTTCAATCTGAATATCGCACAGATCATCTTCATCCGGTGCTTCCTCTTGCACATGGTAACATGACAATAGTTCCTTAACTGTTTGTTTGTTCTGTTGCTATTCTTTTGTGATAAATTCTACTTCAAGTTCTTTGATGAATATCATTCCTCTTATCCATTTAATTGCGACATCTATGTTGGGGTTCTCATGCTCAAATGAGAAAGTGACTGTAAAATTCTGTTTCAATCTCCTCCAGGTCGTAGTTCCTTTGCGCAACTCCTAGTCTGTATACCAATTCACTGGTATGCCCTCTAGGGTGTGTATAAAATGATGAGTCCATTCCTATGGGGGTGTCATTTTCCACAACATTCTACACTTCTCCAAGTGTTTCGCTGGTGACCCTTATCCATCATACTTCTGCTGCTTGTTGTTTTTTTGTTTTGCGCCGAACCTTATGCGCAGTAACCACTTACATTGGTACCAATTTGTGATTTTCTCTTTGTGTGCGCCCCACCATCATGAAAGTGTGCACTAAAGTGCTAGATCAAGTGCTAACTATCTCTAGTTCTCTAAGACTTCGTCTTCATACTATGCTAATAATGTTTCCAACTCGTTGATTCCATGAAAACTGGGTGGTTCTCTGATTTATGTGCCTACCCATATTACTGCACAGTCTATTCTTGCACATCTTCTTGTGAATACTTCGTGTAGCCTTTGTTGCCAGTTCTCTAAACCAATATCTAAATCTATTGTACATGAAGTAATTCTCCACCAACTGAGTATCCCGTATGCATTTGGGTTTACATAATTCTCATCGCGCGCAGTTGTTCTGTACAATTGGCTGATTTCCTCTAAGTCTAGGAAAGTGGGTTCTACAAACCTCTCCCCTTCTGATGGGTCTAATGGTGCGATGACCCTGTATTCTCCCTTGACTCAAATATCATTTTCCCAATCTTCAATTTGATTATGGCATGGTTTTCAAACACCCAATCCAGACCAAGCAATGCTGGATAAGGTGTTGTGTCATCCACTATTTCAATGACTTCAAAATAGGCTTTAGTGTGCACTCCATCCAGGTCTACTGTCACTCCTTTCAGTATACCAATTGGTAGGACTCTGTGTTGGTTTGCTAGTTTCAATTGAATAGGTGAACAACCTAATGTGGGCTCTCCCATGCATTGCCATGTCTTCTTTGGTAATACATTAACTTAAAATCCTAGATCTAGTATGATGTTTCCCATGTTGAAATCTATGATGTTGGAATTCAGTCTGAACTCCCTACTGGTTCTTCTCCTTGTATGTAGGTGATTGACAGTTTTTGGTTCTAGTTTTTATTCTGTCTCGATGCTACATTTTTCTAGTATGTTTTGAAATATTTTCACAGATGATGGATCATTTAATAATTTTACACATGATTGCAAAAATCCTTTGATTGTAATTACATGTCCCTTGGGTTGCATCTCGTTGGTATGATCCAATGATGGAGGCATATTTTACTCCAGTGCTTTTTTTTTTTGATGTGCAGTTGAAGTCGATGCTATGTCTTCCTTCTGAAATTATTGTCTAGCTTCTTTAAATATTGCCTTCTCGTTCTGCTTGTCGAACTATTTCCTTGCTTCAACGTTCTTCTTTACCCACTGGTTTTGTATCAGTTCTTGTCGAGCTACTTCATATCCTATTTTAGCTCCTCTGTGAGTAACTATATTGATGTTCCTTCCTTCATTCCTTGCTTCAGCTGAAATCCATTGAACATTTTGGTTGTTCTGGTTCCTCTTTTCTTGGATATTTACTAATAGTGATGGACACTCTGTTTCATGGTATGATGTGTGACAATACATAAACGTTGCTAGTGGAAGCAGACATTCCCTTACATAATGTCCTGGTTGTTGACAATTGTGACATACCATTGGTCCTCTACCTTGTCCTCCACCTCCTCTTGCTCGTCCTCCACCTCTGTAGCCTGCTCTATATCCTCTCAGTGTGTTGTACTGAGGCACCTGATTATATTGCATGGTATTGTACTGAGGTTGTGCCGTGTTGTACTGTGGTTTCACATTATTATATGGCTGCTGCACAATATTGTATTGTTGTTGCACAGTGTTGTATGGAGCTGGAACTTGATTAAACTATGGTGTGTCTTGCCTAGTCATCATTTTTTCTTGCACTCTATATGCATTTGATTTCCTTTCTCACATCAACTCCATGTTTCTACAATCTTTGTCATCATGGCCCACTGACTTGCAAAAGGTCAATATGAACTCTTCAGGACTGTTTGGTATTTCTGCATCATCTTGCAGTGATAAGGGTCATGACTCAATTTCTTGTAGATTTCGCAACATAGTCCTCCTGTTGGTAACGGATTTGGCATCCCTGCTACCATATATTGCGCGAATGTTGGACATGTGTTCTTGTGGTTTCCTTATGTCCTGCATATGGTAAACCAAACAACTTCTTGTTTATCCTTATTCTTATTCTGGTTTAGCTGAAACGTTAATTTCTTAAGATCCTCCTTCAGTTCTTCGATAGCTGGGTCCATTTGATGATACTGATTTTCTTCCAGTTGCAAGGTTGCTTGCAGAGCCTCTTCCTACGTCTGGAACTTCTATTGTCACAACAAATACTTTAAGTGTGGTAACAGTGAATTGACAAATAAGTGTCTATGTTGCATCTCGGTCATGACATATTTTAAATTTCCCTTCAGTCACTTAAATCTCTGATTAATCTCCCATACAGACTCTCCTGGTTTCTGTCTTATTCCGATCATCTCGTTCATGTATTAATCCTTTGAGATCGGCTTCTACAACTCATTTATCAGTAACTTCTTGATGTCGACTAATGCCCTTGTCATCCCAAGGGCATTTTTTGCATCTAAACACATGTACCAGTATAGTGTGTGGTCTCTTAGCGTAATATCTGTTGGAAATATGGCTACAGCAAAGATGACGCAGATGATCAAGGTTGTCATTGATGGCAATCGATTGTTTATGAAGAACAGATGCTGAAACACGCTGCAACACAAATACAAACACAGACGCTGAAACACAGTGCTGAAACAGAGCTGGAACACAGAAGCTAACGCAGAAGGTTAAGGTTGTCATTGATAACAATTGGTTGGTTATGGAGCACGCACAAGTGGTAGAACATAGAAGCTGAAACA
>ML821493.1:233787-244645 GCA_009831015.1 Picea engelmannii
AATGAATGTTGTGTGTGATTGTTGTTCTTTATGCTATATGCTTTATGTTTATAACACTGGTTTTCACAGTAAATACTTACTGCCACTAAGATTAATGATTCGAAGTTAAAAATGAGAGAAATGGTTAATAATTTACAATAACTAATTCACCCCCCCCCCCTCTCAGTTATTTCATACCTGTAACAATATCTAGTTGCACAAGTTTGGTATCTTCATGAATGATCTGATTTTCTTCCTAGATATTTTCACAAATGAACAAGTGTTTCTCATGGTCTTTTTATACTTCTTCTCAAAATTATGGTAACCTGATGGTGGGATCGTGTCCTTCCATTTTGAATGTTGAAATACTACCACTGTGCGATGTAGATACCTGACTAGTGCTTCCTAAACTGGCTCCTCCAGTTTTTGTTCCTTGTGTAGATGTACTTCCTGCTGTCTGACTGCTTCTGAAATTTGGATTTTTAAACAATGGTTTTATCTTTGGTGTATTAGTTGCACATGGATTTTTGGGTTCCACACTGACATTAATATGGATACAATTGTCAGCTTCTCTTCACATTCTTGGACCTCTTGTATTCCTCTCATATGCTACGTGTAGGATTTCCTCAATCTACTCCACAACCCAGAGATCCTCTACCTCTTCCTCATCACTCGCCAAGCCTTCCCTCGCACCTACAACTCTCTTCTTGGTATTCACGTTGTATTGGTAGGGTAGTTTGCTATGCATCTTTCCAGTTGTCTCCATGATCTTCTTGATCTGGTCGTCATCCATCATGATTGGGTTCAAGAGTTCCTCCTTCTTCCCCTTATCCTTTCATCCTTCCATTTTTCCTTTCTCTATCAGTACTTCCCCCCTTCTCCCATGCACATAGGGAAGTTTGGTTGTCTAACTCCATTGTCATTACACCTTTATTATACAGAAGTATTTTAATAGAAGTATACAACAATCAAATGTACCTTCCTCGAGGTCCACATAGAAATTCTTGCTCCACTGCACTGTATGACTTCACTGTGTCTACTGCAAACTTTTTTATAAACCCTACCACAATACTGTCAAGCCAAAATTCTATTGCGTGAGTGAACTTTTTGTTCACCTGTTGTAACTTTTCAATCTATACTGGGGTCCACTCTAGCTATCAAATCCGGTTTGTTGCATGGTTATCCTTCAACCTTAGTATCCACTCCTGCAATAAGTGTGGAAAATCACAGAAAAAGACTCATGCAAATCAGCGAACATGTATTTCTCAAGATACTTGTGGGGTGTTACTCTAGGGTTTTTGTGCAAACTCTAGCTCTTTTGTTCTTAACTAGCTTTCGATCTCTACTTTTGTGGGATTCCATGGTATCAACATCCCCTTTTAATGGCTCATTGCTTCCTGTCCTAACCTTTTCTTGATCTTCCTTCGACAGGTCTTCAACTTATCTCATCTACTCAATCCTCTCTTGTTCCTACCAACGAAAACAAAACCATTTGTTGGTTACTATTCCTCTATACTGTCTAATTTTGTTGAACCAGGGTTCATGTCTATTCAAGTTTCCAACAAAACCTCTAAAACTATCGACCCTCCTGGTAAACTAGAAGGCAACACAATGCACAGGATGCGCTACATAGTCTCACCCGAGATAGATTTAATGGGTGGCTGTAAGACTCATGTGTTTACAACCTAGGATTGAGTGTGAGATATGAGAGCTAAATATTTAACAATTATTATAACTGTAACTACAGTATACTGTCATTTGTGAATAAGAAGTAAATATAACAACTCATTCATTAAGTATAGCTATAACTACTAAAAATATGATAAATATAAGCATGCATTAATCACATAACATAGATGTTACCGTGGTTCACCCCCTCTTGGGCTACGTCCACAAATATTTGGCTCTCGTCTCTTTTATTATATTATTTCCGCATCTACAATGTCGTGCGCTTACAACTCCTCACAGTCGAGTAAGATTTGTATGAGGTGGACTAGATCGCACCAAGATCCCAAGCCTACGATCCAACCCTCAAGATCTACCCTCTTTTCTCTTCCTCAACTCAAGAGCTTATACAAAATATATCATACAACAAAATATTACATATTGGTTCTCTACAATATCGACTTATCTCTGTAACCTATGAACAATAATAACAAAATCCCCCAACCCTTGTATGATACCTAAGTATATATATTTATATGTTTCTGGCTCTTCATCCATTACAATGCATTACCCAAAACCCTAACCCTACCATCGTTAGGTCTTCCTCCCATGCGTGCGTGTTGTTCTTCCTTCCAGATGTTTCTTTCCTTGCATGTTCGCATGCTATGTTTCCTTCCAGCCGTCGCTTTCCTTGTGCATGCTTTCTTTCCAAAACACGCCTTGATTTTCCACTTTGGCCTTTGGCCTACCTCCAACAGGGAGCATTAGTGATATGAATTCAATATTGCATGCCATGATTTTAGTATTGCATCATAATGTTGCCATTAATGCCAAAGGGGGAGATTGTTGATTAATGTTGGTTGTCATTGATGTCAACCCTTGAAGAAAGTCAATGGACCCAAGTTTTTTTGATGTAAATATGACTCATTATTGTCTTGTCATGGTTGATAATAAGTACAAACGGATGAACTCCAAAGTGGTCCCCTTATGGTGAAAGCCCTCATGGGAAGACACTTTGTGGATTGAGTTATCCTAGAAGTATGGTTAGATAACCCATGCTTAATTATGGAATAATGAGATTAAGGTCAGCGATTATGTCATTGAAACTATCCTAGATGGATAGTTCTTGTCATGCCATTTCTAGTGGTATGTGGAATGTCACATAACTACTCACGGTTAGAGAGTTATGGCCATGTGAAGTTGGAGGACCCTCATGAGTCATATAGAAGCCCCTAAAAGTCAAAGTGTTTGCAAAATAAATTATTTAAATAATAAAGTAAATGGAGAACTCCCTAAAATAGGGAAAATGTAATGCTACATGAAATTATAAATAAGAGGCAAAGATCTCTCATTTGATTACACTTGAACATATGGAATATATTTTGTTGTGTGAGGCTTATTGCAAGTACTCATTGAAACATCTGAAGTTGTTAAAGTCTGAGGTAGTACGAAGGGTTGATGGCAAAATGATTGGAAATACAATGAATAAAAAAAAACCCTATTTTCTGAGGCGTACACAGGCTGGCAATGTATTAGGGTGTGTACACACTGAGACGTACACGGGTTGGCAGTGTATTAGGGTGTGTACATGTTGAAAAGCTATGGAAACTTGAGAAGATGAAGATGCAGAGGTTCTAGATTTTGAGATCAAGCTCCTAGGAAGGTCTACAGTGCTCAAATACATCATATATATCCATTGGTTCAAAAGTTATGTCTTATTTCTATGAATAGTTGGATTTTGATGTATGCATGAGAAATGGTTATGTAGATTTGAGGATTCTCCCTAGAAAGACTAGTGGTTGCATGGGATATTCTATATAAGTTAGATCTATAGAAATATAGTGATGGTATATTTATCATTGATAATTCTTGTTGAGGCACATCTTGTATTTCTTGGCATATGGCTAAGGGTTTCTATGATATATGGTTGAGAGCTTGTATTGGTTGATGTATTGAGAGGCTGAATATCAGAAAGGGTTTAAAGTCCAAATCATGTGAGGGTTATTATACTTATTCATGATTACACACAATTTTGGCACATGAATAGATAGAGATATGTATGAGGATGCATGAACAGGGTAGATATACAGTCTGGATGTAGTGACGGGTTACAGATCTATGTGAAAGAAGTTACATAGGGTCAGAAGTTTTCAGAAGAAAGAAAACCCTAGTTTTTAGAAGGCATACGCAGGTTTCATAACAATTTAGTCACGTACATATGTGGGATGCACAACAGATAGGGCATGTATATACACATGATGCAACACTATAGGTCATGTACCTATTGTATTTTGTTGATACATGTTCAGTTTAGGTACATATTGATTACAGGGAATTTGTACAGGTTGGTTGTAGGTTAGTGGTACAGGTTGATATAGTTGTACAATGGTATATCTCAAAGTGATAGCATGGAAATGGTTCCATCATTCTACTTCTACGTCATGGCGGTTGGACGGGGCAAGGATAGGTGGTTGTAGCCACCTTCCTGTTGTAGCCGGAGAACATAGGGGCTTGTAGCCTCCTTTTGGTTGTAGCCAGAGAATTGGGGAGTTGTGGCTTCCCTCAGGTTGTAGCCTGAGACACTGGGGGGTTGGAGTCTCCTTACAGTTGCATCTAGAAAACAAAGGAATTTGGTGCTTCCAATGAATGTAATTCTTCAAGACATATAATAAAAATAATTCTGTGGTTTTCTCTCGCTTTGGGTTTTGACATAAAACATTGGTGTACTATGTATGTGTATGAATGTTCATTTGTTTATTTCTTATTTACTCTACAGTTATTGGATGATAATGCTACATTGATATAACACTTGGATTATATGGTTAAAAATGATTAGATTGCTCTATTACTGATTCACTGCCCCTCTTAGTAATCCAACAATGTGCACCCTTCCTTTGACATGAAACCACATGCACTTACCCAAGTGTGCACAACACTATGAAATGTGCTCACCCTTTATTTAATGAAAACCTCGCACACTACTTAGGTGCACACAAAACCAATACTTAATGCCAACAATTGACCAACCTATAGGTACATTTAGATTTACAATTGGTACGAATGGCTCACCAACTGATATGTACAATTACAAAGGGTTTTATATAAGGGACATTACATGACAATGATTTGGTTGACAGTGTGGTGGAAGGTTGGTCTGGGCACACACCTTATATAGACCAAGAGAAGATTTTGTGGTGAAACAAAGAACTTGGACAGGGTGGGTGATCACAGAACTCATTGCGGAGTTCATCACAGAACTTGTCACAGACTTGATTGTATAGGTAGTTTGGGTATGGAACTAGTTGGTTTGATGTGTGAAGGAATTTAGTGATGAACCTATTGTGAACACCTTGAGAGACTAGGTGTATATTTATCTTGGAGAACTGAGCACTCGAGAAAGGAACATGAACATAGGATCTGTTGCATGAATTTTTTTAGATCTAACTGTAGAAGTGATCACAGAAGCGAAACGTAGAGGGTGATTGCAAAAGTGATAGGGAAGGGGGAGTAGTTCTAGGTTGCAGCAAGGAAAAGTACTTGGTTATCTTGGACCACCTCAGGAAACCTACAACAACTTTGTAGTAGGTAATTGGGTGGGCATGTTTCCATGATGATGTCTCCATGTTGTGCATCTCTGAGAACAATAGTTGAGTTAAGTTGGGTTTTTGGATGAGTGGATTGACCAAAACCTTTGGATGAGGTGACTCTTTTCAAAGTTACAACAATCAATTAGAAATGATATGAATTGAAATTCGGGCGGTGGGTGCATGAGGCCTTGAAGTGGGATCAATCAAGGCGTGGAGATGGAAAGACATTGGAGATGAGTTCGAATAGTTGCATATGGAGTTTGGGAATCAAGAGGATTCATGAAGTGGAAATATAAACTCATCATTATATCACAACGAAGTTATTATAGTTTTGTGGAGATGCAGATGATGATTGAGGGGAATTCATGTGGAGAGTCAGTTTCTTGGGCTAGCTGAGGTCCAAGACTACATACTTGGAACATGGTTGCAACGAAGGATGTCATTGGAAACATATGGTTAGTTTCAAGATCTTGCATGTCCTAAGTGTTGTAGTGATTTATTTGAAGGGAAGTCGGATGAGTTGGTGGTTCAAGTGAAATCTGTTTCCATGGTGAGAACCAACAAACTTGAGGGTGACTCAAGTGGTGCAAATTTGAAGAATTCATATAGAAATTGGGACATCTTTATGGGGTGAATGTGTGGAGATATTTGGACAACCTACTTGGAAGAGTCTTGTGGTGGACTTAGGCATACTTGGATGCAACCATGGAGGTGGCTTGGGGAATCTTCCCAACTCTTTGATAGGTGAGTTGGATAGGTCGTTGTGGTGAAGTGGGAAATGATGTATGCTCATACCGAGTTGAGATGATGGATGTGTTTATTATATCTTGTCATTGATTTCAACATGGAGAATAGTTAGAGGAAGTGAATGGAAGGATTATTTATACTATACTATTGCAGATCCACATGAAATGGAACTCCAAAAACAAATTGTGAAAGGCTAAAAACAGAAGTGTGTAGAAGGATTGAAGGATGAAGGGATCAATGACACAAAAGAAATCACATAAGTGATTGAGTCTTTCAGGAGTGTGCACAGAATAGGAGGATAACCTATGACGTAGTTTAAAAGTAAAGTGGAATGAAAAAAAATCCCTTTTCTGCGATCATGGAATGACTCATTAGATGTTTATGCCACAACGTGACAATGTTTTAAGTAAGTGATAGAGTGAACTGCCATGAAGTTTCTAGAAGATTTCGTAGATGAAAACCTGTAGAGCACCTTGATCTAATGCGACAAATGGTGAAGTGGAGTCTGACGAGATGAATTCTGAAGTAGAATGCAATAGAACAAGTCAATAGGGGAACTTACAGTCTAATAGGGTGATTTAGTAAACACACTACAGGATAAGTGTGATAGGATAAAGACTTGTGACTTGAGTCTTTCTCTCTCTTTCTATCTGTACAGTGGTTTCTTTGTAGACCATAATGAAATTATTTCATCATTCTTCAAGAGATGCTAGGATAATCTGGAGCACAGTCATAGGAAAACTTGGTCCATTTGATTTAGTCAAAGTTTGTCTACAATGTAATAGTGATGTGTCAACATACTTTATTTAGAAAAAAATGTAACTGGCAAGATTTTGATATGGTCAAAGTTTGTCCACAATATAATTGTCATACTTTATTTAGACAAAAGCGTAACTAACATGATTTTGATATGGTCAAAGTTGTCCATATTGTAATTGTTATGTGTCCACATACAAGAAGGTAAACTCAGGAAAATAAGAATAAGTATGGATGTTCTCTGATTGTGGATAAGTGTGTGTGAGGTGAGGTGGAATATGATATTTTAATAGTTCATAGGAACATAAATGTAAATTTGTCGGGATGTGTTGAAATATTTAGTGATGTAACAAATTTTTCTGAGTTTAGGGTGGCAACGTGGTGCTACGGTAAGTCGAATCTCAGTAAGGATTGGTGTCCTCATTTTTGTAATAGGTTGGTGCCAGAGAGGATTGGTGTCCTCATTATCCATGATAGGTTGGTGCTTAAAGATAATTAGTTTCCTCATTATATGTGACAGGTGGGTTCCTTTTGAGATGAATAATTATAACTTGTAAGTTGGTGCTTGCAGAAGAACATAAAGAAGATGTTTTGTGGTTTTTTCCCGCATTGGGTTTCCATGTAAAAATATTTGTGTACCGTGTTTCTTGTGCCATTTTGATTTATTCTTGTATATGTCATTAAGTGCGCATTTCTAAATAACTTAGATTGCTATTTTTTATTTCTTCTTGTATTTGTCATTAAGTGCGCATCTCTAAATAACATAATGTTGGAAAACTGAGAAGGGGGGGGGGGGGCTGAATCAATTGTTACCGTGCTTAAACAATTATGCTTCTTTTAAAATCTTTACAAGGCACTCAATGATGATCACAATAATGCAGGGACATAAATAATGGCACATTCAGCATCAGTCACATATATGAGAAATACAGAGACAGATATTTCCCAAGGAAACCCATACATGGTAAAAACCTCTTCTTCTTTATATGATAAGTATTATTTACATTCTTTACATTATCATACATATGAGAAACAACTCATTATGAGGCTACAACCTCTATTTTTCAACCTGCAACTTGCTGAGAGCACCAACTCTTTGTTTTTCTCTAGCACCCACTAGAAGGAAGCACCAACTCCCTGGTTTCTCTAGCACCAACTAGAAGGAAGCACCAACTCCCTCTGTTCAAGAACCCACTTGAACCTATGAGGACACCAGTCCTCCCTAGAACCTCCCAACCACCCTGGATTGTGAATATGAAATATTGAAATCTATTACAATGATATAGTGTTCAATAACAACTTACTAGTCTTATCAGTGTTCTGCAGATTTTGCAACTCAAACTTCCTCACTGTCTTCTTGCATGCATCCGCTACCCATTATGCTCTTCTGCTTTTTATGCTCTATGCACCATGTCCATTCACTGCAAAATTATTCTTCTGTTCTTTTCAGCTGCTACACTCTGATCCTTCTTCATGCATGAATCACCTTCAACAACATCCATTGCAATCTCAGCAACAACAACAACCCCATCTCTTCTCTGTACTGTGTATGTATAACTTTTGTGCACCTTGTGCATGCAAGGCATGTAATACCTCTACATAATCACACCACGTTGAAATCCTCCACAACTCAAGTGCTTTGTCCGATCATCATCGTGAATCTTTAGCTTCTCTGGCCATTTCTCCACTCGTTCAACATCACTGTATGCTATGCTGAGATTCCTCAGCCTCTCTGGTAGTTGAGACTCTTCGTCCTCTCTGTGATAGTCGATCTCACCTTCTCTGTTCCAGTTACAAGCTTCAATGCTCATCCAGTTCTCAATCACCTCCATGAGCATCTTCATCCCTCTTGAAGATTCCCAGAGACTCTTCATCTCCTTTGTCAATCACCCCAAAGTGTCTTCGAGTCCTATGGCAGAAACCATCAGTGGTTTCTGGAAGTTACACTGTGACGTGCAATAGTAGCCCTTCGATTATGCTCATATTCACCTGCATCGTTGGATTTACTCTGATGGTTTCTTGTGTTATTTACCCGTTTCTCACTTTCGCAATTCAAAGATTCTACGACGAGACATCTTGAGTCTCCATGTCACAAGTTCCAAAAATCCGAAACGGATTTTTTCTACACTGGATCCTTCCTTAATATGACCACGACTATGACCAAGTTCTTATGCATAAATCTCTTTCATGATTTTGCATTTCATGAATCTGGAGATGAGGCATCTTGAATCTCCAAGTCGTGATCCCCAAAATGCTGAAATGGAGCTTATCTGAATTGACTTCTTCCCTTCTCGTGACCACCATCGGTAACCATGGGTTGTGCCAAAAAGGTGCTTCATATTTTGTAAGTTTATAGACTTCATCGCATATGATCGATGGTTGAAATATCCATACATTCGACGGTCCAGATCTTATCGCGATATCGCATCTCGCAAGTTCACACACCATGCTCCATTGACTCCAAGTCAACAACTTGACCTAAGATTCGACAGTCCAGATCTAATCTTAATTCAATGGCTTAGATCATATCGCAATTTCGGCGTTCATATTTCTTGCCTCTCCAAGTCGCGAGTCATGAAACTCTGAAATGGAGTCTCGGATCAATGGTCCAGATCACACCTTGATCTGACTGCTGCGATTAAATCATGATTTCACATATTGCGATTTCGGTGTTCATATTTCTTGCCTCTCCAAGTTGCAAGTCATGAAACTCTGAAATGGAGTCTCGGATCAACGGTCTAGATCACACCTTGATCTATCGGTTGCGATTAAATCACGATTTCGCATATCGTGATTCCTATGATGGAGGTTCTCGTCACTCGAAGTCCCGATACATGAAGCTCTGAGATGGAGCTTAGATCAATGGTCTAGAACCCTTGGTGATCTGACGGTCCAAATCTTATCGTGAGTTCGCCACTTTGCAATTTCGCAGCTTCGCAATTTTGTCCACTTTCGCCATTTCGCCGCTTCGCGATTTCGTCCACCTTGCGATTTCATCACTTCGCAATTTCACTGTTCTTGCCATAGCTATTCTTTTCCATCACTGATCTTTTCCATCGCTGATCTTTTCCATCAATGAAAATCTTACTCCCAAGTGTAAACCTTCCAACAATCTCCCCCTTTGGCATTGATGCCAACCCTGAACAGCTACGCTAATTTGTTTGGACCTCCAACTGTAGCATCCGATCTAGACAACTCCTTTTCTCCCCCTTTGACATCAATGTCAAAGAAAACATGCTCCCCCTGAGCTGTTGTAGTAATTTTATGAGGTATCAGATATGCAATCAATACAAGACTCCCCCTAATAGGATGGACTCTCTTAGATGTGAGACGGGATGACACCCAACTTCTGTCTGAGATATTCAAATGGTGTCTTGGCTAGAGGTTTAGTAAATATGTCTACAATTTGTTCTGTAGTGGGTATGTAATTGACCTGAACAATCTGATTGGTGACCTTCTCTCTCAGAAAATGATATTTTATGGGATTATGCTTGGTCTTGGAGTGGAATACAGGATTTTTAGACACACTGATGGCACTAGTGTTATCATAATGAATTGGGATCGGTGTTGTGTACTTTACCTCCAAGTCTGCAAGTGTTTGAATCATCCATAATGCCTTAGTGCAACAGGTAGCAGCAACAATGTACTCTACCTCTGTGGTTGATAAAGAAATGGAACCTTTCTTTTTACTAAGCGAGGCTACTAAGGAGTCACCCAGGAAGAATGCTCCTCCACTGGTGCTTTTTCTCTCATCAACACAGTTTGCCCAATCTACATCTGAATAAGCAGTCAGCTGAAGATTTTGATTTATGGGATACCATAGACCATAAGTCATCATTTCTTTCAAATACCTGAATATCCTTTTGAAAGCTTGCAAATGACTCTGTTTAGGTGCAGCCTGATATCTTCCTACCATTCCTACAGCATGCATTATGTCTGGGTGACATGTTGTGATGTACAACAGGCTTCCTATCATTGATCGATATGAGCTTTGATCAACATCAGGTGAATCATCATCCTTTCTTAATTTATATCTAGTTACCATAGGTGTGCCCACAGGTTTAGAATCTTCCATTTGAAACCTTTTCAACATTTCTCTTAGATATTTTTCTTGAGAAATGAAC
>ML821493.1:246537-279876 GCA_009831015.1 Picea engelmannii
AAACTGTGTCCTATTTTTCTTCCCTACTTGACAGGGTTTACACATTGAATCTTGGGGCTTTGATATTCTCGGAAGATCTTTTACTGCCTTGAGGTTTTTGAGTTTGATTAAGTGGTCAAAGTTTAGATGTCCAAGTCTCCTATTCCATAACCATCTTTCATCATGTTTGCTTGGATGACATTCTTCTCTATTTTCTTTCAGCACATATACATTATTTTTTGTCCTTATGCCTTTGGACACCACTTGTCTTGAGTTTACAGACTTTATCTTGCAGTCCTTGGACATGAACAACACTTCGCATCCTCTGTCACACATTTGAATTACACTGAGTAGATTATGTTTCAACCCATCCACATGTAGAACATCTTGGGCTTTTCCTTTTCCATTACTTAAGCTCACCATCCCTTTGCCCTTTATTTTCCCTGGAGCATCATTTCCAAAGGTTACGTTTCCTGATTTGCTTTCACTTAGAGATAGAAACTTTCCTTTGTCTCCTATCATGTGTTTGGAGCATCCATTGTCTATATACCAAGGATTCATTTTTCTTTGAGTGGACAACACCAATCCACATTGTCACATTCCTTCTTCTTCCAAAACTTGACATTTTCAGTAGGAGATTTCGAATCTGGTTCATATTCCTTTAAACATAAGTTAATAGATTTGTGTCCATAGTTATAACAGATGTAGCATTCAATATCATTGTTCAACAGGTCAAACTTATTGGTTCAACATTGTCTACTCATTGACTGTTGATTATTTCTTGATCTCTTTAATTGCATGTCCCTGGACTTAATTTGGCAATTGGCAATCAGTGAAGGTTTGTTACTTGGCTACATCATTCTTTGTTGTGTAAAGTATTTATTCCTTTGAAATCTTAATTTCTCATGTCTAAGTCTTAAGGAACAATTTACAGCTTTGTGACCAAAGTTAGCACAGTAGAAACAATAGCCATAGAATAATTCTTTGTACCTGGAAAATGGTTGTCTTCTTTGAGCAAATCAATTTCTTCCAAACTGATGATGTTGTTCAGCAGTGAGCACATTACTTCTTTATTCTATGGATTCAGATCTGGCATCTTTTACCTTACTTGACCTGGGCGGTTGATTATCTTCCTTTGTTTCTGCAGGATTGTTATTGTCATTGGTTGTACTTTTGACAAACTTGATGGGTTCTTCATTTCCTGGCTTGCCACTGCTTGATCCCTCTTCATACCCCAAGCCAATTTTCAGCTTTGGATTCCTTTTATTATTCAGAATGGTGGCCAATCCTTCTGAGGCTTTGATACTTGACAGATTCTTATTATACAAGGCTTGAAACTTCTCCATTTCTTTCCTCGTTTTCACTGCTTCTTGTTCTAATGCTTCACATCTTGCCTTCTTTTCTGATAGTTTTTGTTTCAGAATCTCTTCGATTTTCTTTGCCTCTTCCAATTCTACTTTTAGTAGGAAAAGGTCTTCATCAGGTTCTTTACTGTCTTTCTCGAACTATATCAACAATTGTCTTTGCTTTCTATTCTTGATTCTTAGTCTACCAATCTCTTCCAGTGCACTGATCAATTCTCCTTCCATGTCAACCACAACTTCTTCTTCATCACTTCCTGTACTTTTATTATCATAATCCTCTTTGGCCATAAGTATGAATTCATTTAGTTTATCTTCAATAGAGGAGTCATTTTCTTCATCATCTGAAGGATCATCATCATTGTTTACGCATAAAATTTTCTTCTTAAAGTTTTTCTCTTTAAAGAAATTTTTGTGTTTGTACTTCTCCTCATCATCACATGTCCGATCCTTTCCTTTGTGGGGACATTTATTTGCAAAATGACCTATCCTACCACAGTTGAAACATTTGAAGGGAAGTTTAACTTTGTATTTTCCTGATCCCTTCTTCAGCCTCTTCACAAATTTTGCTTCAATTTCATCGGGATCAGAATCCTCATTCTTGTGTGCTTTAAATGATGCTTTTCTAGAGGTAGGTTTATCTTTAACTATTCTCATTTCATATGAAGTCAAAGTTCCTAGAAGTTGATCAAACCCCAAGGTTTTTGGATCATTAAGTTCTTCTATAGAAGAGACCTTTGGGTTGAACCTATCTGGGAGAGATCTCAAGATTTTATGAACTAAAGAAGGTTCATCAATTGTTTCACCAAGTCTCTTCATTGCATTTACCATTTCTTCGACTCTTAGAAAGTATTTTCCAACAGTTTCATCTTCCTTCATCTTCACCTGTTCAAACTGTATTATGTAGGTTTGAAGCTTTGCATCCTTTACTTTCTCATTACCCTCATAACTACTAATGAGTTTGTCCCACATTTCTTTGGCAGTTCCTAGGTGCATAACTTTTACAAATTTTTCTTCTGCAAGCCCACTCAAGATAGCATTCATAGCCTTAGCGTTGAAGCTAAATTCTAGTTTGTCATCCTTATTAGCTAGCACAACTGGCTTTACATAACTAGTATCTACCACATCCCAGACATCTGCACCTAACGACATTATGTAGGTTCTCATTCTAACTTTCCAGAAGGAAACATTTGTTCCATTGAATAGAGGGGCCTTATTGGTTGAATTTCCTTCATGGATTGACATGTTTAAGCTCTAGGATCTACCCTTAGATAAGAGGGGCTGGCTCTGATACCAAGTGTTAGACAATTGAGAGGGGGGGGGGGGTGAATCAGTTGTTACCGTGCTTAAACAATTATGATTCTTTTAAAATCTTTACAAGGCACTCAATTATGATCACAATAATGTAGGGAATCAAACAATGGCACATTCAACATCAATCACATATATGAGAAATACAGAGATAGATATTTCCCAAGGAAACACATACAGGGTAAAAACCTCTTCTTCTTTATATGATAAGTATTATTTACATTATTTACATTATTTACATTATCATACATATGAGCACCAACTCATTGTGAGGCTACAACCTCTGTTTTGCAGGTTGCAACTTGCTGAGAACACCAACTCTTTGTTTTTCTCTAGCACCCACTAGAAGGAAGAACCAACTCCCTGGTTTCTCTAGAACCAACTAGAAGGAAGCACCAACTCCCTGTGTTCAAGCACCCACTTGAACATCTGAGGACACCAGTCCTCCCTAGTACCTCCCAACCACCCTGGATTGTGAATATGAAATATTGAAATCTATTACAGTGATATAGTGTTCAATAACAACTTACTAGTCTTATCACTGTTCTGCAAGATTTTGCAACTCAAACTTTCTCACTGTCTTCTTGAATGCATCCACTTCCCATTATGTTCTTATTCTTTTTATTCTCTGTGCACCATGTCCATTCACTGCACAATTCTTCTTCTGTTATTTTCAGCTGCTGCACTCTGATCCTTCTTCATGCATGAATCACCTTCAACAACATCCACAGCAATCCCAACAACAACAACAACCCCATGTCTTCTCTGTACTATGTATTTATAGCTTTTGTGCACCTTGTGCATGCAATGTGTGCAATACCTCTGCATACTCACACCACGCCGAAATCCTCCACAACTCGAGTGCTCTGTCTAATCATCATCGTGACTCTTCAGCTTCTTTGGCCGTTTCTCCACTCGTTCAACATCACTGTATGTTATGCTAAGATTCCTCGGCCTCTCTGGCAGTTGAGACTCTTCGTATTCTCTATGATAGTCGAGCTCACCTTCTCTGTTCCAGTTACAAGCTTCAATGCTCATCCAGCTATCAATCACCTCCACGAGCATCTTCATCCCTCTTGAAGATTCCCAGAGACTCTTCATCTCCTCTATCAATCACCCTGAAGTGTCTTCGAGTTCTCTGGCAGAAACCATCAGTGGTATTTGGTAGTTACACTATGACGTGCAATATTATCCCTTCGATTATGCTCAGATTCACCTGCATTTTTGGATTTACTCTGATGGGTTCTTGTGTTATTTACCCCTTTCACACTTTCGCAATTCGAAGATTCTGTGATGAGACATCTTGAGTCTCCATGTCACAAGTTCTGAAACTCTGAAAAAGAGTTTTTCTATGCTGGCTCCTTCCTTAATATGACCACAACTATGACCAAGAGCTTATGCATAAAGCGCTTTCGCGATTTTGCATTTCGTGAATCTAGAGATGAGGCATCTTGACTCTCCAAGTCGCGATCCCTGAAACTTTGAAATGGAGCTTATCTGAATTGACTCCTTCCCTTCTCGTGAACACTGGCGATAGCCATGGGCTGTGCCAAAAAGGCACTTCATATTTCGTAAGTTTATAGACTTCATCATGTCTGATCGACGGTTAAAATCTCCATACATCCGACAGTCCAGATCTTATCGCGATCTCGCATCTCGTGAGTTCACACACCATGCTCCATTGACTCCAAGTCAGTGACGTGACCTAAGATTCGATAGTCCAGATCTAATCTTAATTCAATGGCTCAGATCATATTGCGATTTTGCATATCGCAATTTTGACGTTCATATTTCTTGCCTCTCCAAGTCGCGAGTCATGAAACTCTGAAATGGAGTCTCGGATCAATGGTCCAGATCACACCTTGATCTGACTACTGCGATTAAATCGCAATTTCTCATATAGCGATTTCGGTGTTCATATTTCTTGTCTCTCCAAGTCGCGAGTCGCAAAACTCTGAAATGGAGTCTCGGCTCAACGGTCTAGATCACACCTTGATCTGACGGCTGCGATTAAATCATGATTTCGGATATCGCGATTCCTGTGATGGAGGTTCTCGTCACTCCAAGTCCCGATATGAAAAGCTCCGAGATGGAGCTTAGATCAACGGTCCAGAACCCTTGATGATCTAACAGTCCATATCTTATCGTGAGTTCACCACTTCGCAATTTCGCAGCTTCATGATTTCATCCACCTTCGCGATTTCGCCGCTTCGCGATTTCGCCGCTTCGTGATTTCGTCCACCTTGCGATTTCATCACTTCGCGATTTCGCTATTCTTTCCATCGTTGTTCTTTTACATCGTTGATATTTTCCATCGCTGATCTTTTCCATCAATGACAAGCTTACTCCCAAATGTAAACCTTCCAACACATAATTGGTTGAAAGGAAAAAAAAACACAGAAGGTTAATGCAATAATGTTCACCCCCGTCTTAGTACTGTTGTGAGTTTCAACAATTGGTATCAGAGCACGGGTTCCTTTAGTTACAATGTAACAGTTGGAAGGAATATCACACGAAAAGTATGGCCAATCATGATTCTTTTTCAACGATACCTCCCTTGTTCAATGAAACAAATTTTTCATTTTGGAAAATAAGACTGATGACCTACTTCATGTCTCTTTGTATGGAAGTCTAAAAGAGTGTGGTATATGGTTATAAAATCCTAACTACTCTTCCAACTGATGAACTTGGTAAGAAATATTTCTATAGTAATGAAAAAGTTGTGAATTTTATCCAAGGAGGACTTGCAGAAACATAATTTGTTAAAGTGATGCAGTTGTAATCCGCAAAGTAAATATGGGACAAACAAGTAAACAATTATGAAGGATGTAGCATAAATTTTTAGATAAACACTGTATGCAAAATTTTTGAAACATCCATTTTTTTATAAGAAAAGAAAATGTTTTGAGTGGATACTCCATCCATCATCCGAGACAACCAAAAGCTCAAATGTATGAAACAAGTGCCGGGGCTATGTATTTAAAGTTGCGGAAAGGAATATGACTGTTGTGAGGTAGACAACTCATTTCATTATTTTGATGCAGAGCTTTTAAAAAATCCTCGTCTCTTTGAGACAATCCTCTCCATAGAGGTTAGAAATGTGAGAAATTAGAGTTGGCCAAACTTCAAGCTCACAGATTTTAATTTGAAATGCTAAGAATGAGTGAAGATGAAAATATTGTAGGTTTCTTTCTCATAGTGGATGAGACTATAAACACCATGAAAGGGATAGGAGAGGAAATTAAAGAAGCTATGTGTTGATGAGCCTAAATTTTCCTGACAATAGTAAGGGATTCTCCTTGGTAAGAAGCCCCAATTATACCTCTCACAGTTTGGAATAGGGAACCCATTCAGATTCTAGCTTGAGATCCATTCACAATTTGGTTTTACCAGTTGTATCCTAGTCCATCGATGAATACAAATGATGGATGGTTATGAAAACAAATATGTATATGAAGACTATCTAAGTGTGGGTCTAATCTACTCTAAAACTATCCTAGCATATCCACTAGAAAATTATCGTAACTACACGAACTATAATGAAACTAATCCCTACTAAAAACCCCAATCAAATAGATGTTATGAAGGTGTAGATTTAGAGACACTTGCATGCATAAACATAACCAAAAAAGTATAAAACATATATGTGAATACATAAACAACTCATGTGCTTAAGGAAATATAATATAAGAAAGAGTAACAAACAGTAAGAGTAACATAGTTCATTTCATAATATTCCATAAAAAAACATGTCCTTACAGACCATGTGAACATCATACATCCTTCTTGAAATAGTTCATAGAAAAAACAACCACACATGCAAGTTCTTATCTCTATCAAAAGTTGGCCTTGATGGATTCTCCATATTAACAGTTTTGGAAATAGTACATGAAAACTCCAAGGAAATCTCCCCAATTTTAGTTGACATTGTATTCCCAAAATAGTTGAGAAGTGTACAATGTTTGAAGATCCAAAACCATTCTCTTGGATAAAATTCTGGTATTTATCATAGATCAATGTGACATCATAGCACATCATGGGGGTTGGTCTGAAAATGGGAACATATTTGTTATCTAAATTTCAAATATGGTCTTCATGTGGATCATATCCCTTCTTCAACTATTTGTGTTAGATTTCCCTTGTTTCTCCTTTATCACTATGACTCCTATTGTTATGGATGTTATGTCATCCTTGGTTGTAGATTGCATCACAAGGATGTTGAGTATGATCTCCCCTCGACATTGGAACCTGATACCATAAAACATAAAATATATGATAAACACCCCAAATAAACTATTAATACTAATCATTAGAACACACATGACTAAGGCATTAAATAATTGATATATCAAGTAAACTTCCCTGCATTCATTTCTTGGTTCATCTTCTCACGATTGAGGTGTAGATTTTAACCTTGTACAATAATTTACTACAAAGAAATTTTCAATAAAAGAAAAGAAAATATACAATGGAAAATACACACATTACACAGAGATTTTTCCCATAGAAACCCAAAACGAGAAAACCAACATATTCTATATCCATTCACCTCATACACTGTTTAAAATAAAATATACATATGGGAACAATGACATCCAAAACCCTAATCCAATGACTTGGATTAGTCAACAACCCTAATTCCTTAATTGGAAATAAAAATCCATTGGCAAAAAACCATGTGTTGAAACCCGCCCATAAATGGACATGAAAACCGAGGAATTTTTTTTTTCCGGGGGCACTGCCCCTAAAACCATGTGCAGTGGGGATCTACCCCCCTGCAACTACCCCTCTTACCTCTCTACACACTTGGTGCAATGTAGACACTAGATCTAGTTGTGCAAAGAATATAACACGTACCCAACATTCTCCCATTTGTTGTTTTATTTGCATATAGGGGGTTATAAGGTTACATATTCAACAATCCAAGGCAACAATGCCCATAAATCCTATACACCAAGAGAAATTCTTAGTGCTCACTAATTTTGTTAATGAATCTGCAAAATTCTTCAAAGTGTCCACCTTCATGAATAACACCTTATTTTCTTCAACCATGTCTCTCACAAAGTAATATTGAACATCAATATGCTTTGTCTTTGAATGATAAGTATGCTTCTTCGCCAAAAAAATTGCACTCTGACTATCACAATCTATCCTTACAGATTTTTGTACCAACCCAATACCTGAACACAATCTTCGTAACCATATTTCTTCCTTTCTTGCATGAGTGATTTTCATGTATTGAACTTCTATAGTTGAAAGTGCCACTACAGACTGTCTTTTTCTCATCCAACTGATTGCTCCTCCAAACAGGTTAAACACATACCCACTTGTATATCTTCTACAATCCATATCTCCATCCTAGTATGCATCCAAAAATCCATGTATGCCCAAAACTATGTACAATCCCCGTCTTCCTTAGTATCTCAATCCATAACTAATAGTGCCATGCAAATACCTGAAAACCCTCTTTATTGATGTCCAATGCTCCTTCCTTGGTTTTGACATATACCTTCTCAAAACTCCCACTGCATGTGCAATGTCCAGTCTAGTACATACCATTACATACATAAAAATTCTAACCACACTCGCATATGGAACACAAGACATGCCCTCCTACTTTTCATGTGTTTTGGGACATAGATCTGTAGATAAATTTACACCTACGGGAATAGGTACCCTGACCAGCTTACATTCCTAAATATTAAACCTCTGCAATACTGTCTTGACATGTTTTCTTTGATTTAACCAGAGTTTCCTCTTTTTCCAATCTCTTTTAATTTCCATGCCCAAAATGAAATTTGCAGCACCAAGATCCTTCATGTCAAATTTAGAGGACAACTGAGTTTTCACATCCTATATAATATCCTTGTTGTTTTCTATTAGCAACATGTCATCCAAATACAAGACAAAATAAATCAAATGATCACAAATTAATTTGAAATACACACAATGATCCTCTTCGCTTATTGTGAAGCCAAGTCCCAGCATATAAGTACCCAATTTTTTATACCACATCCTTGGTGATTGTTTTAAACCATACATGGACTTTTCCAGCTTGCATACCATCTCCTTCTTTCCCTTCACAACAAACCCTTATGGATGCTTCATATATATTACTTCTTCCAGATCGCCATGTAGGAATGTTGTCTTCACATCCATATGTTGTACTTCAAAATCAAACACAAAAACAACAAATAACAGAAATCTAATAGAAGTTAACTTGGAAAAAACAAAAAAAATATCACCAAAATCAATTATCTCAACCTGGGAATAACCCTTTTCTACTAACCGAGCTTTGTATTTCTCCACTTTGTCTTCTGCATTCAACTTATTTTTAAATACCCATTTGTTTCCAATGGGATTTCTTCCAATCAAAAACTCTACTAGATCCCAAGTCTCATTCTTATCAAAGGCTGTCAATTCTTCAACCATGGCCTTTTTCCATACTTTTCCATCCTTTGAATCCACTACCTCCCTAACAGTTCTAAGATAATCATCAGTAATAGAAAAAGAAAAATTTGAATGAAAATCAGATGGAGTATACCTTTCTGGTATCTTTTTTTCCCACACCGATCTCCTCAATAATGGAGTATGAGGATCATATTCTTCTGATTATTGTTCTTCTATAGAGTCTGATTCATCATCCATTTGCTCAAACTCTATTTTCTCTAGTTCTTCCTTACTTGGTAGGACTTCCTATTTGAAAACATCCTTCATTTCTATAAATACCACATCTCAACTATACAAAACCTTCTTAGTTTTTGGTTTCCAAAGCTTATAACCTTTGAGACCATCTTTATACCCAATAAAGATACACTTTTCAACCTTCTTGTCTAGCTTACTCCCATTTTCCTTGGAACATGAACATAGGCCTCACAACCAAATACCTTGAGATGTGTGAGTGAAGGTTTCTTACCAATCCATAACTCTTGTGGAGTCATGCCATCCAATGATGATGATGGTGATCTGTTGACTAGGTAACATGCAGTACCCACTACCTCTGCCCATAATTCTTTCCCTAACCTGACACCACTAAGCATGCACCTCAGTTTTTCCATCAACGTCATGTTCTTGTTTTTTGAAACTCTATTTTGTTGAGGTGTATATGGAGTAGTCGTCTGCCTTTCTATACCACACTTCTTACATAATTCTTCAAATTCATTCCCGTAAAACTCTCCACCATTATCCATCCTCAACACTTTAATTCTTTTCTCTGATTGATTCTCAACAAGATACTTAAACTCGTTCAACCTGTCAAAGACTTAGATTTCTTCATGAGGAAATATATCCAATTATTCCTTAAGAATTCATCTATAAAAGAGAAATAGTACACATATTTTCCCAATGATGGAACTGATACAGGTCCAAACACATCATTGTGCACTAGATATAAAATTAATTCTACCCTCATTGCACCATAGGGGAATCTTAATCGATTCTTCTTCCCATATACACAATGTTCACATAAATCAAAATCCAAAGAGAATTTAGACATACCTTCAACCATACCTTTACCATGTAGTAGTCGAAGATTCTTCTCTCTAATATGCCCTAGTCTTTGATGCCACAACATAACCTTTTCTCCAGAGACTATAGGAGTTTTTTATTCTTCTACTTCAATATCATGAACAATGGAACTATTACACCCATTACTAATAGTTATTCCTTTCAACTTATAGAGAGTTCCAATCCGAACTCCCTTCAACAACACCATTGCTCCTTGAACCATCCTGTTGGTTTCTTTCTCAAATACTGTTTTTACCCCTACATCGTCCATTTTGCTTACAAAAATAAAATGTTTGGCCAATATAGGGATGTTCATAACAACAGATAGTGTTGTAATCATTCCATCTATGATCCTCAAATTGAATTTTCCTCATCCTATGATTTTGGTTGTCGAGTTATCACATAAAAAAACATTACCTCCATCATACCTTTCATATTTATAGAACCACTCCCTGTGGAGAGTCATATGAAAGTATGCACCTGATTCAGCCAACCATGCCTCATGATCTGTATGTGTTCTTGAAGAAGTGAAGTACACATCTCCTCCTTATTCCTTGGAGGTATTTTCTTCTGTAGAGGGAGCACCTTCAGATCCCTTCACTTTCTCAACGCTTTTGGATCTACATTACTTCTTGAAGTGCCCTTCTTTTTCACATCTCCAACATACCTTTACAAACTTTATGGGAGATTCATATCTACCCTTAGACTTAGATATGCCACTTGAGGACTTAGATATATTCATTTCCTAGGAGAGTGCTCTTGCAAAGAATGCACTTCTTCTCTATCTTTCCATGTTCTTCCATCTCATCTCCTCCGATAATGAGGATGACACCACATCATCAAAACTCAAGGTAGTTGTATTACTACCTATGGATACAACCAAACTATCCCACGAGTCTGGTAAAGAGAAAAGTAAACTAATACACTTATATTCATATGAAATTTTAATCTCAACAGATAATAATTGATGTACCACAATATTAAATGCGTTTATATGTTTTGTTATTGAGTCTCCATCTCTCATTCTCGAGTTATAAATATTCTCCCACAGGAATAGTTTATTTACCATTGACTTGGACTGATGCAAGTTCCCTAACTTATTACATAACTCCTTGGCTATATGTTACCCATGATTTTGGTCGTCATGATGATGTATTGATGATGGTGTACTCAGGCTCTTCATATGAACTTTCTCCTGAGGAAAGTTACTTTCATCTCTTCCCATAAAACTCATTTTTGAAGAAGGTTCGCAGGCTGCTAGTGCATTTGGGTGCGAGAATGACCCATTCTCATAGAATGCTTTAAGACAGGGTGCGAACTTCTCGCACTGTGTTGAATATTTAGGGTGTGAACTCTTCCTAAAGCATGGAAAAAGATGAATTCTCGATGTTTCTAGAAGGGAATCTTTTAGAAGGATGGGTTGGCATTCGAATGGTTATCCTAGTACTGGATTCCCTAATATTTTGGAATCATTCTTATCCAAGTAACTAATTCATTCTCTCCTATATATTGAGGCAATTCTCATGGAAAAGGTTAAGCAAGATTCATTAGAGAATTGGTGAAAGAATTGTGTGAAGGACTTAGCATTGAACAACAACTTGGATACTCTAGCAAGTCTATCAAGAGGATTTGATCTTCTTCATACAAGGATTGAGCAAGTGTGTGTGTTGGAGCCAAGAGCCATCGAAAGGAAGTTTGCGACATCAAGGCTCAGGTTGTAATCTTTACTTTCCATTAATATGATACAGTGGCATGTCCCTTTCCCATAAAGCTATTTCCACTTTATTGTGTAATTCCTTGATCATACACATAGGTTGACAGTTGAATATATTGTGCTATATTCACTTTGGTTGGTTTGTGTTGTCTTGGTCCTAACCTCACAAGATCACCGGAGTGAAGCAGGAGCAACAGAGACCCTAGGAAGCGATATAAAGGTATGTTACTCATTCCTTCCTACTAGTTGATTCAATGGTCAAAACTTAGGGAAAGATTCATGTCCTGTCTTGTTTTGTTCTAGATCCAGGTGGATCTAGGGAGATTAGTTAGTGTCTGCACCTATTGATTAGTCTGATAAAAAAATTGGCAACTCCACTGGGGATCAATCCCATTTTCTTTGTAGCTTTTGGTGTTTTTCTGTGGCCATTTTCTCTGGTTTCACTTTTCTCCTTTCCTATCAATCTCTGAGTCTTCAGGATATCCTGATAGACCCTCTGGGTCCAGAGGCCTTTTCTAGTTTTGCTTCATTTTCCAAAAAATTGACTAGTTTCAGAGGTTCTCGCACTGCACTTCACTGTAGCCTGCGAGAATCATTAGAGTTCGCACTCTGCCTTTAGGTTCATTGTGAGGTTCTCACACCCTACTCAAGGGTCACCTACGAGAATCACTGATTCTCGCACTGTGTAGTATTGCCAGCCTGCGAACTCATTTTCTCAAAAATTCAGATTTGAGTTTTGGCATCTTCAACTTCCCAGATCAGTTTAGGTGCCTCATAAGAGTTTCTTGGACCATTGATTGATGTCTTTCTTGTCTCCGTTTGCGTGCATGAACAGTCTTAGGATTTCAAGGCTCTTCTTGTCACTTTTGTCTTGACTTTCGTTTCTTGAATTTTCTTGGCATAACCATACTCTCTGATTTCGGGATCTGAGTGTGTTTGATTAGTTAAGAACCGGTGATCGGTTGAAAGTTGAGGTTTCTTGGTCTTTATCATTTGCGTATTGTTTGAAAGATCATTTTTCTTGTGCACTTGAAAAGACTATATTGGTTTGCTTTTTATTTTTGTTTTCATTGAAAGAGTTGATTGGGTTTTTGTCATTGCTTGTTTATTGGTTTTTTATTTTCAGTACTCTTACTATCATAGTATGGGTCCTTTTTGAAAAGTGAACAAAAGTTTTTCTTTCAAAAAATCATTTTCATTTTCGAAAAACATTGAAAATCATTTGTTGAATTTATTGAAAAAGACACAATAGAGAATTGTTGTTGATATGTGATTTGTTGCATTTGCATTTTAAAGGAAATTGTCTTGTAATTCAAGGTTGATCTGGAAAAATTGCTCTCTCTCTCCCATACATAGGATTAATTGAACGAAAAGTAATACATTTCATTCTCATCCTTGCATTGTTGGGTCAGAGTCATACAACATAAGTTGCATCCCCGTTTCCTTTGAGTAAACAACAGCTCTTAATAACACTACGTAATCATAAAATTTATCTAGTAACTCTTTTCTAGGGCTCTATTACACCAAAATTTAGCTAGGCTAGCGCTTTGGAGTAGGAAGAGAGATACACTCTCCAAAAGCTCAAAACACACAATAGCATCCTGTGTTAGGGAGTGTTAAATTCCATTTGCAACATCTTGTCCTGGGAAGCCCTTCTCACACAAGGGTCAAGCATGAGGTCGCATTGATATTGGCAGAGTTACTCACCCTGCTTTGTTGATATCAGTGTAGAGATTGCATGTATTACGGGGATCACTCGGAGGTATACCCACAATGATGAGTGGAACCCTTTTGAGTTGATTTCGGGCTAGATACCCTGCCCTTGCGTGTGGATCGAACTGTCAACTATTCCCCCAGGCTTTATTATTGTTGGTGGCGACCTTAGTGGCCTATCTTTCTAGGTTCTTACTTGAGGTGACTGTGAAGGGGAAATTATTCACGCTACCTGGAATTGACGTTGACCAAACTCACTCGGGCTCCTTAGAGGGTATACCCACGATTATGTGTGGGAGCTTGCACCAGGGTGTAAGTCCGTTAAGCAGGTAGTCAGCATAAATTTTCCACCCTAGCCCAACCCCTTTTTTTTCTCGTTGTTGCGACGTTGGATTTCATCACCAACTAGTGGCTTCAAAATTAGAAGGTTCTGTTTGTTTGGTGTTGCTTCCTAGATTTTGTTTACTAGCGCGTGTTGTTTGTTTCTCGAAGTTGACCATAGGATTTTCTTCGTGAAGTTTGTCACTTGTTTACAATAGCTCCTCCACGTCGTTCACATAGAATGCAGGGTTTATCTCTAGAGCATCTGGAAGGTTCATAACCCTTGCCTACAAGCACACCTGGAGGCTCTCCTCGGCAGAGTGAAGTCCCGGTCGTCACCACCCCACAAGTGGAATGCACTGACTCTCTAGAACATTTTCGTATTACAAACACTCGAGAGGACTTTCGACTTCACCCTGATTCTGAGAGACGTTTTATGCGAGCAAACTCTTTCGGAGACTTAATTGTTGTTTATTCCGGATCTCCGTCTGGACCTGGGGACCAAGATCCTTTTTGGTCTATGGGCGTTTTTCGACGGGACCTTTTTGGTCTAGGTTCACCTGTCATTTATGAAATCAACCCGCCTGTGATTTCCGAAATCTCTAGTACAAAGACAATACCGGTGACTACCGCTTATCACTTTACCGTCCCTACCGAAATGGCCCATCTTACAGCTACTACGAGTGTTCCAACCGGATTTAGTACAGTTAGTCTTGCTCCTATTAACACACCGCGAACACCCAATGTCACTCTGACACTACCACCTGGATACCGTGTGTTGAATGCTTCCATTCCTACTCCTGTGCAAACTCCATCTGGATCTCCTAGTGGTCCTTCTTCTTCTGGGCACTTTCTTCCTGGTTCTGTTCCAACACTCCCTCAATTTCCTTTTGGAGGACCTTCTTTGTCTTCTACTGGCAATCCTAATCCTAGTGTCGCTATTCCGTCATTCACTCCAACTTATCAGTTTCTGGTTGGTGGACAATCTCATCAAGGTAGTATAAGTCAACCCCCTCTCAGTTGGCAAATGCCAATTAGAACATTGCCCTCAATTGGTACACCAGCTTCAATGGGAGGGCCAACCCCACCTTATGGGAAAAACATACCTCCATCCTTGGCCCAGTATTGGAATCAGTTGATACAAAATCCTCCTCAAACGTCTGGGGGGAAACAGTTTTCAACTACGTCTGTAACACCCCCTAGTATGGGTCAACCATATCCCGGTTCGTTTAATCCCATTTGGGGGGAAAATTCTCAAACTCAAGCCCCTGTTCCAGGATATAATCTGATGAGCTACTATCCTGTCCAACCACCACCGAATATGCCTGGATCTTCACATTATATGCAGACTTCTTATGGTTCTACTGGTTTGCCGATAGGGCTTTCGTCCCAAAGCCACCAGTACCCACAGGTGAATCAACAGTTACCCTTTATCGCCACTTTGGATCTTCTAGATTTGTCAAGGATTTTAAATGATCCTATTCATCACTCTCCCCAATGGCCTATTATACCATCCAAGTTTCCCTCGGACATTCATAAATTCGATGAAAAAGTGGGAGAGGACCCAAACAATAATGTTATGACTTTTCACCTATGGTGTTCATCCAACTCGTTAATGGATGACTCTATTCGTTTACGTCTTTTTCAACGAACCCTTACCGGTTCTGCTACGAAGTGGTATATCGAATTGCCACGAGGTTTCTTCACTGACTTCAACACCTTAGCTATGGCTTTCCTTACGCATTACCAGTTACCGATCCATTATGACACGGGGACCAAGATTTTGACTTCCTTCAAATAGACTAAAGGCACTCATATCTCTGATCACATCCATGAGTGGCGAAGGAGATGACGTCTCATTAAACTTGACCTCCCCGATCAGTTACTGGAAGAATGGTTTACAAAATCATTTGTGAACAAAATCGGTAAGGACATTTCCATGGGTGGCGTAGTCACGGAAGAGCAGGCTATAAGTCGTGCTCAATATCTTGACCTCATTTATTCACAAACGGGAACCCTTTACGATTTACTCCTAGACTTACCTCATCCTAATACTTCCAGCACTTCAACTACTCTAGCTACCTCGCATGCAGCTGATGGTTTGATTGGTACTGCCCAAGCCCAATCACATTCCTCTCCAAGCACAAACCCTAAATCTGCTTCTTCTCATGTTCAAAATGCTCCGTCTCCTGCCACTCCCACCGGTAAGAATTCTAAGGTAAACACAATTCAATCTACCCCAGCCGGTAAAAACAAATCTAAAAAGGGGAGAGGCAAGAATAAGGAGGGAAAAAATAATTCTCAAGCAGAGCAAACCAAAACTACCTCTGTTGATGACCGGGATAAGTGCAAACCACGATACCCTTTCCTTATCTTTGGTGATGATCACTACACAAAGGATTGTCCATGACGTGCCGAGGTCACTAAGTTCCTTCAAGGAGCTCCAAAACCACCTGCACCAACTGTCTTGTCCCAACCATTCCCGTCTCAACAACAGGATCAGTTGGTCATACATGACCAACCCTCCTCTTCTACTACTTCATATGTTTTGATGTGTACTGGTGATTCTAAGCAGAACAACGTAGCACTCACTACTCGAGCCAAAGATTATTCTCCCTCTAAGGAGAAGGTTGATGATTTACCCCCTTCCTTGGTACAATCCTCTCCTACGACTCCACCTACCAACAGTCCTCTTCATCTCAAACGATCGATCCTCGACACAGTTCTGCGACCTCCCCCTAAGGGCATCGTTCGGAAATCGGCTTTCAATCCTCATGCTCGTGCGGCCCAGAACTACAACATTGTTGAAGATCTGGCCCAAGCACCTTTTGCGATGTCTTCCCTTGAAGTCCTTCAAACTTGTCCCGCACAATGGAAGGCACTGTTGAAAGCTATCAGTGGAATTGACCCGACAGACACGAATTTAATAATCTTTGACTTGGAAGATCACATTCCAAGGTTACCCCCTCAACTTGCGTTCCAGATACAAGTTGTTGTCTCTGACAAGAACATTTGCCAAACCATTATCGACAAGGGTGCCTCGACGTGTGTCATGTCTCTTGCTTGCTGGAAAGCGCCTTCTTTGAATAAATCAAAAAACACTCTTAAAGCCTTCAATGGCTCTGGTTTTAAGCCTTACGGTGTTCTTCCTTCGTTGTCGATCACGTTAGAAGGTAAAATAGTCCAAGTTGAAGTGGAAGTCTTTGACACTCCCCTTGATTATAATCTTTTGCTTGGCCGCAACTGGATCGATTCCATGCGCGGCATTGTGTCGACCCTTTTCCATCTAGTACGTTTCCCTCATGAAGGAAAGGTTGTTACCGTCGACCAACTTGCCTTCTTCAATTCTGATACCCATACTGGCAATGTACCGTTTATTGCTAAAACCCCACCGGGTTATGAGAACGTCGGTGTAGGCCTTCTCAAGGATTCTTCATTAATGGGTACTTTCCCCATTCCACCTCCCGATGTTCCACGCTTGTTTGTTGCTTCTATCAACATGATCTCCACTTCGCCTCACGAACTTCCTGCATCTCACAACCCTTGGATAGTCCCTGACCCTGGAGATCATCTTTGTTTCGATGACGAAATGTCGTTAATTCCCATTGAATTCGCTTATCAGGACATTCAATCGGCAATACCTTCTACCCCTTCTCTTGATGAGTTGTCTCCCGATCCTTTTCGTGTTATTTTTTCGATTGACGAGATGATCATGTCCGTCATGGAGGACACCCCTTGGGATGATGGGCATCATCGTTCTATCCTCTTTCTGGAGCAACACACTCTTGATAACTATCAACAAGTCTCGACTCCGTCGACCATTGTCATCATCTCGACCGTTCCTGAGTCTACACATGATGTGTTTGCTGAAGGGAACTTAAGAAATATCTCACCCACGATTCCCATTGACATATCCATTAAACCTAGAATCGTCGAAAATGTCCATATTGGAGCTTCGTGTTCCCCTGACGAGATAGTCACCTATACGTCCCTGTTCAAAGAGTTTCATGACATCTTCGCCTAGAGCTATGAATAAATTTCGGGTATCGACCCTGAGATTGTGATACATGAGATTAAGACATATCCTGACACTAAACCCGTCTGGCAATGCCTTCGTCTAGTTCACCCACATAAAGCAGCTGCTATAAATCTCGAAGTCGAGAAACTTCTGAAAGCTAGCTTTATTTATCCGGTGGCTCTCACCGACTAGGTTTCCAATCTTGTCCTGATTAACAAGAAACAAGGTACAATTCACGTATGTGTTGATTATCGGGATATCAACAAAGCTTGTCCAAAAGACAACTTTCCTACCCCTTTCATCGATCAGATTGTCGATGACTGTGCCGGAAGTGAAATATTCTCTCTCATGGATGGTTTCTCCGGATATAATCAAATTAACATTGTTCCTGAGGATCAACATAAGACTGCTTTTATTTGTCCTTGGGGTACTTTTGCCTATCGGAAACTTTGTTTCGGTCTTAAGAACACTGGTGCAACTTTTCAACGCACTATGTCTTATGATTTTCATGATATCAAGCACATCGTTCAACCATATTTGGAAAATTTACCCGCTCATTCTATGCGTAGAGTCGATCACCCAACCCACCTCTGAGCCATTTTTGTTCACTGTCGGTTCTACCAGATATGTTTAAGTCCTCATAAGTGCGTTTTCTGTGTGGAATCCGACCGTCTTATAGGTTTTATCATTTCGCGTCAAGGGATCCAGGTGGATCCTTTAAAGGTTGAGGCGATCCTTAATCTCCCTCCTCCTTCTACACTTCGCCAGTTGCAAAGTTTGCAGGGGAAAGAAAAATTTCTTCGTCGTTTTATCCCAAATTACGCTGAGATAACTCATGGATTTACGCAATTATTAAAGAAGGATTTCGAGTTCGTCTGGGATACCATTTCCAACAATTCTTTTGAAGCTTTGAAGTTGTCCCTAACTCATGCTCCGCTTCTTTTTCCCCCCGATTACAGTCACGATTATTTCCTTTATCTTGTTGCCTCGGATTACACCATTGGCATGGTTCTCGTCCAAGAGGATGATGCTCACGACGAACATGTTATTTACTACTTGAGTCGTAGTCTCACGTCGACTGAAATCAAGTATCAACATGTCGAGAAACTGGCCTTGGTTGTCGTTCAAGCCATTCAACACTTCTGACACTATATCCTCTCACGCAAGATTACGGTGATTTCCCATTGCAACCCTATGCAACACATTTTGACACGTCAATTGCTAGGGGGAAAATACTCGAAATGGATTGTGATACTCCAGGAGTTTGACTTGGAATTCGACCGCGCCAAGTCCAAGAAGTCCTTAGTTTTTTCTGAGTTGATATGTGATTTTCCCCATTCTGCAACGGAAAATGTAGCAGTTGATTCATGACCCGATGAATCTCTTTTCCTTATTAGCACTGATGATCTTTGGTATGGGGATATAATTATATATCTCCAAACCCAGACTTTCTAGCCAATTTTGTCTAGTACTGAATGACGCCGAATACGCTATCAAGATCGTCAATACATTATCCTTGAAGATACTCTTTATCGTCAGGGGATTGACTCTATTTTTCGACGTTGTCTAATGTTCGACGAAGCTGAGAAAGCTCTGAATGACTGTCATTCCGGAGCATGTGGTGGTCATATGTCTGGGTATGCTACTGCCCAGAAGATATTACACGCAGGGTATTTTTGGCCTTCTTTGTTTAACGACTGCATTATTTCCATTCAGAAATGCCATGCCTGCCAGACCTATAATCAGAAGATTCGGTCACATCCTGCTCCTCTTCACCCTGTGGTCTCAGTTGGTCCCTTTGAGAAATGGGGCATCAATTTCATGACATGTCACCCTCGCTCGGTTGGGGGGCATGGTTACATTATTGTAGCCATTGATTACTTTATGAAATGGATCGAGGCGATGCCGACATTTGACAACACTGGAAAGACCGAAACATTGTTCCTTTTTAATCATGTCATAGCTCATTTTGGTGTTCCCCAAGCTATCATCACTGATTATGGTAGCCACTTTAGGAATTTTATGATGTCTGAACTTAATGAAAAGTTGGGTCTTCGCCATGATAACTCAACACCCTATTATCCACAAGCTAACGGCCAAGTCAAAGCGATTAACAAAGTTCTCATAACTATGATTCGACGAATGATAGGGATTCATAAAACAATTTGGCATACAATGTTGTTTTCGGCATTGTGGGCGTACCAGACATCCGTCAAGTCTGCTACTGGGTTTACACCTTTTCGGTTAGTCTATGGTGTGGAAGCCATTCTCCCTATTGAATGCGAGATACCGTCTTTAAAACTAGTTGTTGAACTCCTACCCAACACCTCTACTGAGGAAGAACGTCTATTGTATCTAATGCGATTGGATGAAACTCGACGTGATGCCACTCTAGTTATCGAAGCTCAAAAAACGCGTGTCAAGGCCCAATACGACAAGCATGTCAAGCCACGCGTTTTCTCTGAAGGTGATCTTGTTCTTCTCTATGAACAGGATCGAGATATGTTAGGAGCTGGGAAATTCGAAGCCATGTGGTGAGGTCCTTATATCATTCGACGAGTTTTGGAAAAATGAGCTTATGAGTTGGTAGATTATGATGGTATCCCTTTGAGTGAGCCTAGGAATGGGTTGTACTTGAAGAAGTACTATGCATAAAATCATCTGTGCACTAGTACTTGTATTTTATTGTATCATACATTTTGTGTGTTACTATAGCTTGCTTTTGTCGTTATCTGGTCTCTGCCCTTATGTGACGTTGTGTTTGATTTTGAGATGTCGGAGTCTTCACTACCCTATATTGGCTTCGCTGATGACGCTATCCGTAGTACTCAGAACCTTGCTTCTGCTGCATGGGCAATTTACGAGGTGTGTGCCTCGACCGTGTGACCAACAACATTGCAGAGTATAGCGCTGTTATTGAATTATTGGTTGATGCTATCTTGCTCGGAATTTTTCATTTGGTTGTGCAACTAGATTCACAGCTTGTAGTACTACAATTAAGTAATATCTATGCTATTCGAAGTCCTACTTTGTTACGGGTGTATTTGATAATTCGCCTCTTGGAACGTTATTTTGATCACATTGAATATCAACATATTCCTAGATGTCTAAATACATTAACAGATGCATTGTCTAATTATGTATTGGACAGACATTTGAATAATTTATAAATCAATCACATCAATATTCACATAATATAAGGTAAACCGGTAGAATCCGTCTGTATATATAACGATCAAAAGAGTTTTTTACAAAAAGTTTGTCCGAAGACAAAAATATCAAAATCTGAAGCTCATAGCTTCTACAAAGTGACTCCATGGATGACGTTCACGGTAACACACGAATGCCTGAGAAACCCTACGGAGAAGTCGACTCATGGACCCTGATACTCCTACAGTATGACGTTGATCGCGTCATGGAACCTCTTCCAGAGTCATGTCTGGAATATCTGCAGTCAAGCCCTCCAGATTTTGTTCCACCACTTGATAATCCTCAACATATTGTGGCGTTGCCGCTACCTCTCCTCGCCACTGAATGGGAGAAGTACCAGGAGGTCTGTAAGGTCCAACATCTATGACATCAACAAACGATTTTGTATTAGTCTTTGGACGAATATATAAAACAAAAAAATTTGAATATGATAAAAATTCACAAAACATTTAAAAAGGAAAATGTGTGTACTTCTTACCAAGGTCCCCCCACTGAGCATCCTCTAGAAGTACTAAATCTGGATCTCCTCGGAAATCCAACCCGGCATAAGCATATTTTTCAACCATCAACATCTGTGGTTGAAGCCAGTCAAAGAAATTATCATCATATTTGATGATCGGTCCTGCTACGTGCCAGGCCATGAGCCGACACCATCTCATCATCCTTGAATCCCTGGGAGCCGGTAAATTCCACTCCACCTGTAGCCTCAGTAATGGGACCCGCTCAAGGAAGAAGGATACCAACAAATATCTGTACCCGAATTGCTTCAGGTCGCCTCATCTGGATTTGGTCAACTGCTTTTTTATACTACGAAGCACAGCATCTACCCAGTTGAGCACTCGAGGCTCAGTACACTCAATAGCATACTGGAAGTAACTCTGTAACGCCATGTGAGGAGCATAACTCCCAACCATCCGAGTTATGGTGAATAGGATAGTACGGAGGGTCAAATCTCATACCCCCTAGATAACTACTTTTCCTTTCTTTCTCTCAGCCTCGGGAATGCAGTGTAAACGACAGTACTCACTCATCTGCAGCCCACCACCTCTGCTACAGGTCAGGATCACATAGTACCCCCGCCGTGAAAATCCAGTCAAAAAGTAAATGTCCTCAATATCTAAGTACAGTGTGTGGACCCCCACATGAAATACTTGCTGATCAGGGTCCCACATACGCACCAGGTACTCTAACAACCTGACTTGGGCCCTCATACCCGAGATATGAAAGTACTTCAAGAGGCCGCAATATCTCAAAGAAACAATAGTAGGTGGATGATTTTTGGCCATTGCATTGTCTTCTTCGTGCTCCCTTTCGTACCACTCAAGCACCATTTTGATGGCCAATTATCTGCATAAGGAACACAAAAAGAAGATTAGCAACTTTTTTCATGATTTGGTTCTTGTTCATTGGGTAAATTTCTAAAAGAATTTTGAGCTTTGCGGTTCTTGTAGGTGCCCTTTGTGCACAGTGTGAGAACCTTGTAGGCTTCCATGGGTCACCTGCGAGAATCACCCATTCTCGCAGGTCCCGTGTAGCCTACCTGCGAGAATGGCAGCGCGCAAGTAGGGCTTGCAAAATCAACCCAAAAATGAAATTTAACCAATGAAATTGCAAAATTAAACCATGAAAGTGTTAAGGACAAAGAGCCTACCTTACTTTCACTGACGGATCGCTGAATGGTCTCTCGTATATCCTGCAATCTGCCGTCGAACTTTGAGGGTAAAAGTGGGGTTTTTGAGCTCAAATAGTGGAAAGGTAAAAATGATGTGGTAAAAATATTATTTACTCCTTTTTATTCACTTTTACTATGTCATTTGGTTTTTTATGATTATTTATCTATTAAACCCTAATCCCTAATGTTATTTTGAGTGTAACCTTTACAGGCGTGATGATTTCGATGGTTAAATACAGGGATACAGACATGTTTTTCTTTGTCATCGCGTGTTTTGATTGTTTTTAGGGTTTTTGTATAAAACCTCAAGCATGGTCTTTGTCCGTTCTTGTTCTCGTAAATACATGAGAACATGACCGAGCATACTTTTATCACTTTTTCGAGCTCAACAAGGTGATACGAAAAAGGAACCCCCCTAGAGTCCTCTTTAAGCTCTTTTCAGACTCTCTAAACATGAAAAGATAGCCGAGCGACCTTGCTATTTTCACGCTCAATAAAGTATCTGAAGTAAGCGTATGGTGAGAGATAATTTATCTCTTTTTCGGTCTCATCCAGACTATTTTATGAAAAAGGAACCGCGAGAGTTCTCTTTTAAGCGTTTTTTCCAGACTCTATAATCATGAAAAACCTTCGAGTTTTCTATCTTTGGACTCGTTAAACAAACATCGACAGACTCGTAATGGGACCGAACCACTCCTTCTTAGGGTTCGTTAAACATACTCCGAGGGACTCGTCCGAAGGATGACCTTACATCAACAAGCATATGTTATCCTCCTCAAGCTTGCGTAAAAATAAAGAGGTACTCGCCAGAAATGGTGGGGGAAAATTTGGGAAAGGGATATGTTATCATCTTCGTATTGATTGGCAGTAAGTGTCGCTCTTGAACATGACACCCCCTATTCATCATTTGAAGCTGGTTTGGGAAATCCATTTGTCTCTCATTTGATTTGCTACAAGGTCATTCCCTGTGTCGTCTTTGAGTCAATGCTGCCAAATCATTGGTCGTGTCATTCATATGTTCAAGAGAAGTCCATCTGAAACCTATATTGAGTTGGCCATCTACAGTTGTCCATTATCTCTGTGCCGGCCTTCCCTGTGTCCAGTTCAATTTACATCATACTTTGTTTCACCTTCAACATTTGTTACTCATTTCGTGTCATTGATAGGGGATACATCAAGGCCCTCCTATGATGAGTTTTGTTCCATCGACTTTAGCTCATTATCCGGAATCAAGACTTAGAAATTATTTGGTACCTTAGAGCTTGCATGCCTCAATGGCAGGTTTCATCGCTTTCGATAGTCGGTTTACATCATTGACCCCTGATCGAAAGATTCCATCGGATGTTCGACTTCAACTCATTTATTCACACTCGATGGATTGTACTAGAGTACCTTGGGAGTCATTGACATCAATGGTGATTTCCCTCGCACTTGTTAATGGTTTCATCAATGACCGGTAATCAAGTGGGTTCTTCCATGTTCGACTTCAACACATGTAATCACATGGTCAAATTCGTACTTTGGGTGATGAGATTGAAGACCCTGGATATCATCTCTTTTGTCCATGTTGCAATGGAGTATGTATAATTTGTGACACATAGATCCACTATGTATGTCTCGTGGTTATGCCATCTTAATTTGAAATTTCTCTCATAGATCCACAGTGTATTCTTGGTGGCTATGTTATATTTTGATGGCATGGATTTACAGTGTATGATTGGTGGCCATGACCCAGGTCTACAATTTTCATCAGTCTATGATCTAAGTATGGGAATGCCTACCTCAAAATTGGTATATATGATATTCTGCAGATGCTTGGTTGTTCGCAGGTTTCCGATTAGGTATGCTCCTGGTTTCTAACACACACATGCAGCTTACAAAGTCTTTCGGTTGTCACTGGTTCCAACCTCATACTTTGGGGGGAATTATGTTACCCATGATTTTGGTCATCATGATGATGTATTGATGATGGTGTACTCATGCTCTTCATATGAACTTTCTCCTGATGAAAGTTACTTTCATCTCTTCCCAGAAAACTCATTTTTGAAGAAGGTTCGCAGGCTGCTAGTGCATTTGGGTGCAAGAATGACCCATTCTCGTAGGCTGCCTTAAGCCAGGGTGCGAACTTCTTGCACTGTGTTGAATAGTTAGGGTGCGAACTCTTCCTAAAGCATGGAAAAAGATGAATTCTCGATGTTTCTAGAAGGGAATCTTTTAGAAGGATGGGTTGGCATTCGAATGGTTATCCTAGTACTGGATTCCCTGATATTTTGGGATCATTCTTATCTAAGTAACTAATTCATTCTCTCCTATATATTGAGGGAATTCTCATGGAAAAGGTTAAGCAAGATTCATTGGAGAATTGGTGAAAGAATTGTGTGAAGGACCTAGCATTGAACAATAGCTTGGAGACTCTAGCAAGTCTATCAAGAGGATTTGATCTTCTTCATACAAGGATTGAGAAAGTGTGTGTGTTGGAGCCAAGAGCAATCGAAAAGAAGTTTGCAACATCAAGGCTCAGGTTGTAATATTTACTTTCCATTAATATGATACAGTGGCATGTCCCTTTCCCATAGAGCTATTTCCACTTTATTGTGTAATTCCTTGATCATACACATAGGTTGAAAGTTGAATATATTGTGCTATCTTCACTTTGGTTGGTTTGTGTTGTCTTGGTCTTGACCTCACAAGATCACCGGAGCGAAGCAGAAGCAACAGAGACCCTAGGAAGCGATATAAAGGTATGTTACTCATTCCTTCCTACTAGTTGATTCAATGGTCAAAACTTAGGGAAAGAGTCATGTCCTGTCCTATTTTTTTCTAGATCCAGGTGGATCTAGGGAGATCAATTAGTGTCCGCACCTACTGATTAGTCCGATAACACTATAGTTTCCCCTTACACATTCAATAGTACTGAATCTGAGAGACACAATCGGGTTGTGCTCTTTGCCTTCCCATCCAACTTTTTCCAGTCATCTGCTGACGTTCCTGTAGGTGCAATACATGGATCCATCGTGATCCACCGATCTCTATATACCAATAGATCTTCCATATTGAGTTTCCACAGCGAAAACAATTTCCCATTAAATTTCTCGATCTCTATTTTCGAACTGCTCACTATTTCTTTTCACTTGAAGAATCAATACCACAAATCTCCCACTGTAACAAGTCTTATCACAGTCCTGAGCCAAACCCTTGACCACAAAGGTGTCCCCCTGAAGCCAATAATTGTTTTGATACCAAATGTAGATTTTAACCTTGTACAATAATTTACTAAAAACATATTTTCAATAAAATAACATACAATGGAAAATACACACATTACACAAATATTTTTCCCTTAGAAACAAAAACCAGGAAAACCAACATATTCTATATTCATTCACCTCATACATTTTTTACAATACAATATACATATAGGAGCCAGTAGCATCCAAAACCCTAATCCAATGACCTAGATTAGTCAAAAACCCTAATTCCTTAACCAGAAATAGAAAACCATCAACGAAAAACTATAAAAAAATGGACGCGAAAATCGAGGACCATCCAAAAATGGACACGAAAATCGATGATTTGTTTTTTGAGGGGCATTTCCCCTGAACCTGGTGTAGGGGGGATCTACCCCCTACAACCCCCCTCTTACCTCCCTGCGTGCCCAACACAATGTAGACATTACTTCTAGTCATGTAAAAAATATAACACACATCCAACATGAGGCCCTGCCAACAAGGTACCAAATATTCATATTGAAAAATTAAGAAAATAGATTAGTAATTTCTTAAATCCTATGACTAGAAAGTTTTATATCTTTGAAATACCTTTCCAAACATGCAAAATGGACACCCAATTCAAATGTTACGACCAAGTTAAGAAAGACATTATTTTAGGTTTCAGAGGAGTTAAGCATGAGGACTTGATGGGAACTCCTACTATTTGCACATTGGAGGAATTGATGGGAACTCCTTAGATGCACAAAGGAGGAGTTTGAATGAGCTCCTCCTATTTTCATCGGAGGAGTTAATGAGAACTCCTCTTATGCACATAGGAGGAGTTTGAATAAACTTTATCAAGTGGAAATGAGAGGATACACTATGAAATTCTCCAAGATCAAACTGGGGTCTATCTTTGGAAATTACTCAAGTGATTGTGTCGATTTTTTTGGAAGAGTTGAGTCCTAGTTTTATGTGACAATTCTTCTTCATGATTTTCCAAAAAACTTTCTTCCCTTACTGCATGCTTATATCCTTGTAGAGAATAGGTGCCCAACTCCTCCCTTTGCTTGAAAATGTTCCTGGAATTGAACTTGAGCAAAAAATAGGGTTGCTCCCAAAGCCACCTCTACTTGAAATACTCACATCGCCATACCTAACATCAAATTTGGTTGGGCCCCTATGGATGATAATCAATCATCTCTTTTCAAATGCATTTTCTTCAATTTTAACATTATCAACCTCACTTGCTTTTTGTTTTATGACATCTTCTTCCTCGTCTATCCTTATTTGCATTATTGGTTTCTAAGATCTCCCCTCACGGCTCTTCATCTTACAGTAATGCTTAAATTCATACTAGCCACATTCTCATTATGCTCAAGTGTGATATCCAATGTGAGGATTATCTGAGAGGTCATTCTACATATTCTTTCTTCACCATATTCATGGAAGTATTGAAGTATTGGTTTGGAGAGCGGTCCATGGATGATTTTAGGGGCTAAATTTCGCTCATGGGCTAATTTTCCATGGTTTTTCCGAAAACGAGATTCACTATTTTAAAAATGATTCGCCCAAATTCTATAGAATAAAATTATTTTACCTTAAAAATCGCCAAAATTTTATAAAAACTATATTAAATCCTTAAAATTTTGAATATTTTTACAAAAATATCGCCAAACATTTATAGTAGGCATATGAAGGATTAGTAAGATTTGCCAAGGATTCTAAATTTTAAAATAAATTTCCATCCTTAAAATCATCCCTGGAGCGGTGTCAAAGGGTAAAGATACTGGAGGATATTTCCTTGTTGGTTGGTGATAGACAATGGATATAGGGGTTCCATGGACTAGCGTTTATAGAACACATTCCCCACCTTAACATAAGTATGTTGCTTCTCATTTCCAACAAGCCTAGGAGGAGTAATTAGAGGTCCATTAATCCTGACCCTAATCATATTTTCAAACTGCCCTAAAGCAATTTTTTACTTGTATTAATGGTAACGAAGGCTACCAAGGCTATCCTTACACAAATCACGTCAAAAGGAAAGTTCTAGGTTGTAAAATTTGAATGTATGTATGTGGCAAGAGAGATTTTCTCCAATAGAATTACTTTAGTAAATGCCAAAGCATAGCTCGAGATTGAAGTTGGAGGGAGGATTAAAACACTCTGTGCTCCTATGGATGAGCGGGTGAATTTATTATTTCATCAATAATAACGCATGGACCAGGACTAACATCATGAATTTTGTTGGGTGTGACGTATGCACATTGGCTAGTCATGTCGTTGAGGATCATGGAAAGTGTCTTGGTTACAAAAATTAAAACTCATTGCATTCACATCTAGTTGGGCGTAAAAAATTTCACCTGAAGAGCTATATTTTGATGGGCACAAGATCACGTCATGAAAATAAGATAAACGAAACAATGAAACTCCAGAAACTCCTATTCCTTGAGAAGCAATGAAACTCCAGGATAAATGTAAACAAAAACAAAGGAAGAGTAAATAGAAATAAAGGAAGAATACCAGAAAATGTTTGGGAAATGAACGCACATATTATTGACTTCATAAGAGTTATTTAAATGGTTACAAAACAATTTTACCATTTCTGAACGGGAGTAACTATCAACGAACAGTTTTATCAACTAATTTGTTAAGGTAAATTACAACTCCTAACACTCCCTCTTAATCTGGAGGATTACATTATTAATAATGCCTAAACTTTGATGTTGAAATTGAAAAACATCTCTTCCCAAAGGTTTAGTGAAGATATAAGCTAGTTGAGCTTTAGAACCATAAAATTTGAGAAAAATGTCACCATTTTTTACGAGTTCACGAATGAAGTGAAATCGAGTATCAATGTGTTTTATTTTCTTATGAAACACATTATTCGACAAGGAAATGACAGAGTTATTGTCACAAAAAATTGAAATAGGTTCTTTTGTTGTATATCCAAAATCCATCAAGAGCCTTTTAAGCCAAACTGCATGACATGCTTTTTCTGTTGCCGCTACATATTCCTCTTCTACAGAAGAGATAGAAACTATGGGCCGCTTCTTAGAAGCCCATGAAATTAAATTCTTTCCAAAAAAAAAAGCATAGCCCGAAGTGCTTTTTCTGTCGTCAATACTTCCTGGATAATCACTGTCGGTATAACTTGTAAGCATACTGTCTGCTAAATTTGTGTACCACAAACCATAAGTGGTTGTACTTGCAATGTATCTTAATATCCTCTTACCAACTTTCCAATGAGAATCCTTAGGAGATTCCATAAACCTAGAAATGTAACTTGCTGCATATGTTATGTCAGGTCTTGTAGTAGTAAGATACATAAGAATACCAACAAGTTGTTTATACAATGTGGAACTTATTACTGATCCCAAATCTTCCTTGCTTAATTTAGTGCCAAGAGCAATAGGAGTGTCAGCAGGCTTACACTTTTCCATCTTAATTTTTTTCAAAACATCAGCAGCATATTTCTGTGGACTAATAAATATACCATGATCAGATTGATCTACTTCGATGCCTAATAAATGCTTCATTAATCCAAGATCTTTCATTTCAAACTCATTTTTCATGGCTGATCTAAATGAATCTAACATCATGTTTCCTGTGTAGATCATGTCATCAACATAAAGACATAGGATGAGAATATTACCTTGTTGATTTACCTTGATATACAAAGTAGGCTCATTTTCTCTCCTATTGAAACCATCTTTGAGTAAATAATAATCAATCCTACTATACCAAGCTCGCAGAGCTTTCTTCAAACCATAAAAGGATCTCTTTAATTTGTACACTCGATGCTCTTGTGTTTTAACTTCAAATCCAGGTGGTTGATGAACATACACTTCTTCATTTAAAACTCCATTCAAGAAGGCAAACTTGACATCCATTTGATAAATAGGCCACTTATTTTGTGCTGCAATGGCCAAAACAAATCAAACAGTATCTAATCTTACTGCAGGTCAAAAGTTTCACCATAATCAATGCCAGGTTGTTGTGAAAAACCTCTGGAAACTAACCTGCTTTGTGTTTCTCAATCTCACCTTTTTCATTCAGTTTAGTTTTATAAACCCATTTGACACTTATGACATTTTTATCTGCAGGTAGATCAACTAAATCCCATGTATTGTTTCTTTCAATAGATTCTATTTCATTATTCATTTCATCTACCCATTCTTTTTACTTTGCAGCTTCATCAAAACAAGTAGGTTGAGATGAGAAAAATGCAAATTGTACTACATTATCATCTTGGTCATATATATCACACAAATTTCTCATTCTTTGATGATTATGATCAGAATTTGAATCACTATGAGATGAAGAATCATTATGAGACAAACAACTACTTTCATTTTGAACCTGCAATCTTGGAAGACGTGTTATTGATTCTTCATGTTCATCTAACTTTGTAGGTGCTTGATGTTCATCTAACTCAAGAGAAGGATTGTGAGAAGTATTGTTTTCCATTTCATCCCATGATTTATCTTCCATAAATTTAACATCTCTACTTACTAGAAATTTCTTCGTAACATGATTGTATAATCTGTATGCTTTTGACTGTTCACTATAGCCAATAAAAATGTACTTCTCACTTCTATCATCAAGCTTCTTTCTTAGCTCTTCAGGAACATGAGCAAAAGCAACACAACCAAAATTTTTGAAATGAAAAACATTTACCTTAGATCCACTCCATTTTTCTTCAGGTACTTTACCTTGAACACTGGAAGTTGGTGATCCGTTAAGTATGTAAATTGAACATGCAACTACTTCAGCCCAGTAATCTTTGGACATTTTTCTTGTTGTGAGTAAACTCCTGGCCATGTTCATGATGGTGAGATTCTTTCTTTCTGCCACTCCATTTTTTTGTGGAGTATATCTGGTAGTCGTTTTCTTTTTAATACCATGATGTTTACAAAAATCAACAAACTCTCTTGAGTCATATTCACCTCCTCCATCAGCTCTCAAAACTTTGACAAATCTGCCACTTTGTTTCTCTGCTTCAACCTTGAATTATTTTAATCGAGCGAAAGTCTCGGATTTGTGTTTGAGAAAATAAACCCAAACTTTCCTGCTAAAATCATCAATAAATGTCAAAAAATAAAAACTTCCACCAATTGACTGATTTTGCATAGGTCCACATAATTTTGTGTGAACTAACTCTAAGCACTATTTGGCTCTATAAGAGGATGATGGAAAAATATCTCGATGGTGTTTTCCTATTATGCAACTTTCACAAGAAAAAATCTCATTAATCGAAGGAGGCAATCCTGTCACCATAGACTGCCTTTGTAACAAACTCATACTTTTGACTGGTAAATGACCATAATGATAATGCAATAAATCAGTTTCAGTCACATTAGAAATATTACATGCATACATCTTCCCACTTCTCATTTCTAAGGGAAATGATCTGTTCTTTGTCATAGAGACTTTTGCAACAAGTCTTTTAGTTTGATTAAGAATTGAAGTGTTGTTGTGGAAGTTGACATCATAACCATGCACCATTAATTGCCCTACACTTAGAAAATTGTGTTTGATATTTGGTACATAGTAAACATCAAAAATATTTTTCACTTCACCCTGCTTTGTTAAAACTGACACAACACCTTTTCTTGAGGCTTTGATCGCATGATCATCACCCAAACTAATTGTAGTAATAAGAAATGTATCAAGATTAGAAAGTAAATCATTGTGACCATTCATATGATTGCTACATCCACTATCTAGCAACCAAACATCTTTGTCAAGAATTTGCTGAGATAATTGACTTGAAAGAAATAGAGTATTTGTCCATCTCTGACCACGATCGTCCATGAAAACTTCTGCCTCTGCCTCTGTCCATGGACACTTTAGTCTGAAATGCATGTTCTAAAGTACCAAGATCCAAGGTCATCCTTGCTTCATGAGATAACAATGAACCAATCAGTTCTTCTATAGAAAAATTAGTTAGATCTTTCGACTCAAGAAGATAAGTAACTACCATTTCAAATTTCTTAGGTAAACTTCTAAGAACTTTTTCAACAACTCTTTGGTCTGAGTTCTTTTTCACCATTAATCCTAAGTCGATTAATAATACCCATCACCCATCACTTTAGTCATAAACTAAAGTTCTTTTTCACCATTAATCCTAAGTCGATTAATAATACCCATCACCCATCACTTTAGTCATAAACTAATCAACACTTTCTGATTCACTCATCTTGAGGGTTTCAAATTGAGTTCTAAGGGTTTGGAGTCTCATAGTTTTCACTTTATCATTACCCTTATAAGCTAACTTAAGAATATCCCATCCTTCTTTAGGAGTCTTGGCACCAATAATTTTAAGAAATATAGAATCATCTAATGAAACTAAAATATATGATTTGGCTTTTCCTTCTTTTTGCTTAAGTTCTTCTAAAGTTTTTCTTTGAACAACAGTCATAGCTGCAACAACATTTGCATTAAGTTCTATAAACCTTGTTTCAACACAATCCCAACATTTCTGACCTTGTAAAATGGCTTTCACCTTCTCACTCCAAAAATCATAATTGGAACCAACTAGAGTTGGTGCTTGAATTGACCAAGAACTAGACATATTTCTAATTCCAAAATACCAGCCAAAAACCTTTATATATATATAACTCCAAGTGAATTTTCAGATTTCAAAACTCCAAATTTTATAAATACTTTTCAGCAAAATTCAAAGTAATTAAAAAATGTGAATGAGAAAGAAAATTCCAAGCATGTAATTCTCAGCCAAAGCCATCTTCCAAAGCCATCTTCCAACTAGGGAATAGCTCTTCTCCAAACCGGCGGCAGCACTATGGCACTTCTTCAAACTGGCGAGCAGCTCTGTGGCACTCCTTCAAATTGGCTGGCAGTAAGCTAATAGGAACTCTTCTCCAAACCGGTGGCAGCTCTGTGGCACTCCTTCAAATTGGCTGGCAGTAAGCTAATAGGAACTGGCTGGCTGGGTATTCTTGGAACAGTTTTCTGTGGTATTCTTCTCTGTTCTTCACTGTGGAAAAGGGACGCGGAAGCAGACAGCTAACAGGAGTCGGAAGAGAGCAGCAATAGAAATCACCTTGAATCGGAAGAAAGCAGCAATAGGAATCGCCTTCTCCCAACCTAACCTACTGCTCTGATACCATGTAAACAGAAATAAAGGAAGAGTAAACAGAAATAAAGGAAGAATACCATGTAAACAGAAATAAAGGAAGAATACCAGAAAATGTTTGGGAAATGAACGCACAGATTATTGACTTCATAAGAGTTATTTAAATGGTTACAAAACAGTTTTACCATTTCTGAACGGGAGTAACTGTCAACGAACGGTTTTATCA